>JAQGAK010003321.1:0-15558 GCA_034696945.1 Lipothrix lubbocki
ATTAACTTGAACTTTTTGAACTTGCATGGTCAGGTCGGAGCATGAACTTGAAGGGCTCAGGTCAAGTTCGGTTCGCGAAATTGTAAAAATAGTCAAGTTCGGGTCAAGTTCAAGTCCGGTTCGTCGTTTGAACCGAACTTGAGAACAGCTCTGGCAGATAACCGAAGAAAGTAGTTAAAAATGTAGAATTAGCTGTGACTATTCTCACAAAAGTTTTTTATAAGAGTATTTTTTTAAAATGGAGGCGCAAAAAAAGATACAATTTAGGCTTTTGATTGTTAATAAATCGCACGAGAATATAAAAGCTTATGAAGCCACCACAGAAAAAGGCTGCAGTGAAAACTTACAAAGGAAATAAAGTGTAGTCAAGGATAACGATTTGATTTTGTGTAACTGGAAGTAGTATTTGGCATTATACTTAAAAAAGATAAAAAGTTAAAAAGGATAAGTAGGAAGGGAGACAAAAGAAAGATAAATATTAACAATTTAATGCACGTATATTGTTCTCATCACTTTCAGCTCGTTTTCCACGTCCGCTTTTCCTCCTAGAATTGTTGCTGAGTTGGGAATACCCGCTTGAGATTTTTAGTATTTGATTTAGGATGAAAGCCCATTGTCAGACCTCTCTATCTCAATTACGATCCAGCGGTTACATGAGACAGATTTTCTTCAAGTAGCATATCATAAGCCCCTTTTTATCATTCTGCTCTCATGTACTGCCTAACAACTCTGCTACAGAATTCCTAAGTGAACAAATTCACATATATTTCCATAGACATTCACATTCTTTAATCTGCGTCACACCACCGTTTCTCCGAATCCCTGCACCATCCTCCAAATCTCGTTAGCGTGGCTATGCTCTTGAGTAGCTTGAGTAGCTAGCTGATATTCCCAGAAATTCAAAAAAGTCAGGTCTCACCGACTCTGGTTATTACTGCAAACATGGATAACTAGCAAAAAGGTTACAAATACTCTGGTTTTGTTTGCAAAATACTGTCCACATTAAACCTGAAAAGACTGCTTACAGTCACTGTAACATCTATTCCATGTTAAAATATGAATAATTGTATTCGAGTAGTAATCTTGGTATAAAACTTGTGCTTTCTACTACCTATAGATATAAAAAGAGTTATAAGTTTTATGACGGTATGAAATAATAAACGCGCAATATCTCTGAAGTGTAACTTCTGTTGTTACTTTGTTTTTAGCGTCGTCAGCTATCCCTTTCCGTAGCTTATAGTGGTCATCCAATTACGTTTACCAGGGTATAAACTACCTTTTATGCATTGTTGTGCAAAAATAACCACCGCTGGATCTATTTTCCAGTGCAGGTTGAATAAAGGAAATATCATATAAAGTTGTTGAACATCTATTGTCTCATACATACTTGATATTTAGTTTCCTCACTTTGATGCAGCAATAGAAACAAAAGTGCTGGCTTATTGTATTTACAGCAATAAAAGGACAAAAAATCTACGCCTGACACTGAACGTAGGTAGAACGCTTGGTGTGTATGTAATATTCATATGCGATTGAGATAAGTGCAGATGAGGGAGTGAAAATAGCAGCACATATGGGAGGCTAATTGGAAGTAAACTGTACTTGACTTTCTCTTTGTCGACTTCCTCGACTGGAACAGGAACGTAGAGGAGGGAATAATGGGGAATTAAATGACTTCGACCTCGAACACTATACACAACTGAACATATAAGTATACACTATAGTAGTGCACAACCAGCAAATATGTTCAATGGTTTTGGTCGCAAGACTGTATCTCAACTATATACGGGGGAGAGGTGTAATGAGAAGAGCATCATAAACTCTTGCATCACTTCTGCAGGATGACAACTATTTCCTATACAGACACATTTGCTGGAATGTTACCGCAATAAACGATGTACTCTCGCGTCCTGCATCCCGTACATATTAGAGCAGCGCCGACAAGTTCACACAGACAAAAGCTAACTATACACTTATATGGAGAAAAAGCGCATCTACTGAAGAATAAGTGGATGGAAAGATAATCGAAAGTCAAAAGTTGAGCTGCTTTTTATGATTGCCAATGAAAGTAGCATTTCCTCCGTTCTATGTTGTGCTGGCTTTATAACCTTACGCTTGGCTAAGGAGGGTTATTACTTCCTCCATTTGGTCTGGGTGGACTGCGTGTGATATAATTGTGTATGGACTATACCTTATATGTTTCGTGACGCTTGCTTGATATATATAATATCTCCTATGAAAATATAATTACTATAGATACGAAAATATAACGACGTGTACCTAAAAGGAAGTATAACTTTATATATGATTTTGTCGTAACAACGGGATGAAAGCATATTTATCCAAACCAAAGTGCACAAGAGTTTGTTGCTGAGGCGAAGTATAATATCCAGGTCTATACATCTAGAGCAAAGTATAACTTAAGATATATTTGCCTATCTTAAACCATAACTTTGCTTTTTATTCCTCATTCCACCGTCCTCCAGACTCTGAATTATGACTGTATTGTTAATTACAAATGTTCTACAAGGGAAGGGAAGACGCGGGAAATTCGGTATGTTGAGCGGTAACAACTGCCCTCATGTCATCATAAACTTGGAGTACAAGCGTCAAAATAGAGTAGAATTCAATAATAATTAGTTTTGTTTGCTCATAAAAAACGTTCGGAACACATCTGTGGCTGCTGGGATGATCGTTACGGCCCCCATTTCGCTTTCATCAAAATAACACGAACGAGATTCTATATGCAGTCAAGGTATGCTACCTAAAGAATGAATGTGTTCTAAAATCACTTTGATCTCATCAGCTTCAAAGAATGGAGCAAAGATTTAATTGAACAAATGGTCTTAACATCACGGATCACCGATAAGGAAATCCCATGAAAATCAGACTAATTCCATATTTTCCCTCCAATTTCTATTTCTAGCTATTTTTGAACCTACCACAACGTAAGTTATTAAGGGAACCCACTGCCACTAGACAGTTTTATTAGTTCGTCTAAATGAATTGCTGAAGTTGAAAGAGTTGCAATCTGAGTGGAGTTATGAGACCACATTTTCCTCTCCTGTAAGTTTCTGAAAGGGAAAGGTAGAAGAGCTCTAATGCATAGCTCCGACGGCAACGTGTCGTACACAAAAGTCATGGAAGTGTAATTGCCTGTCTTACCACCGGTAATCCTCATCCCGGCAGTTATTACTCCCCATCGAAATGCCATCAAACAAGAGTCCTCCTTAGTAAAAGATATTTTCATCGATAACAATAAAAGCTTGATGATATTGTTAGGGTTAGTATCCCCAAACCCACCACAATCGTGTCAAATGCCTTCAAGCCCTGAAAGCTTGCCACAAAAGTCCAAGGGAATGGTAATATATTTTTAAACTGCTGGTCTCCGGTCTCCAAGGAAGGAAATGCCAAGTCGCCGTTAAAAATTACGTGAATGTCCGAACGAAAACGTTAATGCGACTGGATCGTTCAACTTTTCTACATGTTGGGTTCAACATGTGCACTTTTGTGTTTGGTGCATGCATCTTGGATAAAATGTTCTTTGAAGCATTTCTTTCTAACAGAACTATTCGTGAAACTATCATTACCTGCTTAAATTTAATTACTAAAGTCTACTAAGTTAATAACTTAGTCTTTGGTCACTAAACAAACCACATCATAATTTCTTCAGCACGACTATGTGTGTATCTTTCCATACACGACTGTCTGTGTATTCCTCGAGAAGAATTTTCCGGGCTCTGCAGAGCACAAGTTCCATGTACATGTTTGTGAAAGAGATATGGGAACCACATAGCGTGCAAATGCGTTTGAGTTTGTCGTTACAAATTGATAAATGAACACTAGTAACACTTTTAAAACAACAGCTACACACCAGAATCTCTTACCCATGTTTGGTATCTCTTCCACTCTTGGATACTATAAGGAAGGGTAAATGGCTTGAAAGCATGACAATTTGCAGTCACGGGATCTTTCAACCGCAAACTATAACCGTAAAAACATGAACTGGTTTGGGACACTAAATAATTTAAATTCTTTCTCGGGCATGTTAGCAGAATAGAAATAACGTATCGTATAAAAGTTCCTTGCATGAGAAAACATGCAATGTAAATTATTTAGCTACATACATACATCCTTGAAGTCCTACGTCCACATCGCAATTGTTAGGCTAAACGAATTCATAAAAACAAAAGTACATATAATGTCAGCAGTGCAATAACAAAAATGTAATAACATAAAATACTTGAAGTTACCATGTTAAAATAAGGAAGAACCATAAAAACCCTAGAAATATTCATCCATTAATTTTTCAGTAATTTGTTATAAATTTTTCATTTACAAACCTTGGTTTAAAATTTAGCATTCTTGGCTCATCGTTGTTAATAATGATCTTAGGATTTTTATTATCAATAGGATAAATGAACGTATAAATTGAAATTTTATGCTCGTTGTGGTGAATAATTCTAGTAACAGCTTGTAAAAACATTAGTATTTCTTCTTTGCTGGTCCAATAGCAGGTACTGTGCTAATATTATTACTTTCTCTTATTGTCAGTACAAGTAACTCCGGTAATGCCACCGACAAACGTCTCTGATCACTCTAGCAAAAAAATATATTTTTAAATTTTACCTAAAAGATGTTCCATAGAGCAAAAAGGTTATTTGATTGAATTCGTCCAATATTCCCGTTTCCCAAATATTAACAATCATAGCCGGGGGAAAATGCCACTATTACATCCTCTGATTGTGATTGACGCCTTAACTTGATCAGACAGTGGACTGGGCAGAATGCTAGGCTAGGGTGTCACGTCAGGGTCATTCATTGTGATGAGAGTTAGCAGGAGATGCGACTGAAATAATTTCGAGTGCTATGAAGGAAGAGGAGGAACTACCTTCGCTGAAATTGGGTTCTCAGGAGATTAAGCAATTCTTACTGCTGGTGCACTCTCCTATACACCATGCTATTGGTGCAGTAAAGAGTATCAAATGTCGGCTGCTTACTTAAGGATATGTGCTTTGGAAGGTATACTCGCAAGGAGATACTGTGTGCAGCTCGGCATCTTCCGCTTCAACATGTTATAGTTACACTGTAATATGTTGTGGCGGCTACACACGTAAGGGATTGTAGTCCGGTTATCGCAAAAATTCGTAGTCAGTACGAAAGGATGAAAACTTATTGAGACATGTATTGGCTGGAGGCAAAGAATTACCTGGAAATATCCTTCCAAGAAGAAGTATTTTAAGTTCTTTAGAGGAAGAGCGACTTTATGAACTGTGTGGATCTTGGTTGAGTGACTGTCCGTGAGGTTCGTTTCTCGTCTTTCCTTTGTCATCTGGATTGCCTTGGAGGTAGCTCAAGTGAATAAAATATTTGCGTGGTGTGGATGTTGGAAAGAAAAAGTAAAATGGATTCGTTTGTGGCATTTGTCTGGTGGTGAAATTGTCTCCGGTGTGGAGAGGAAAAGAAAAAGAGGAGGTAGTTAAATGGTTGGAGATACCCGAACTGCATTAATTGGCTCAGATTAATAGTCATAGAGAAACTACTGACTGATTGATACGCTCAACTTAGCTCAGAGTTTTCCCTTCCAACCTCACTCAGACAATCAATATGCAAGAGTAGTAGGGCTCAGAGTAAAACTTTTCAGTAATCTTAGAGCCCCCACACACGTGCTTTCGTTTTCGGCAAGAAAATCAGGATCAAGCCTCTTGGGCTTCTCCCGCTTGCTCTCATTCTCAAACTTCGACTATATTACTACCTTCCTTTTCCTGTAGTCATCTGCATAACAGTAGAAAAAATCTATGAAAATGATTAGGGTGTGAGCTTCAGCCCGGAGGTAAAAGTTCTTCTCAATCGCTGGCTCTACTTCCCTGCACCTATAAATACATATTTACTCTTTGCATTTTTATTCTACCTTTTTGCATGGAGCACAGGATGTATTTACAATCCCTTGGTAATCCTTGTCTTACCTGTCTTCTTAGGTCTTAGAGTATTTGAACCTCTCAAATAACCTCGTCACAGGATCCCTTCTTGCAACAACCCCGTGTTTCCTTTAAAAATTATTGGGAGCATAAACGACCGCTGTTTTCATATGTATCGCCATCGCGTGAATTTTGAAATGTTTGAATCAGGCGAATTTCTGTTGGTTGGAAAATTACTGTAAGTATACTGTTAGCAGAATTAACAATTCTGTCCGGGAAGTTAGTATTCAGGTCCTGGTTTCTGATTCCAATTATAACTGATAGCCACAGAGTAAGTCTAGTCTAAACAAAAATTTCCTTTTTGATCGACTTTGCTAAGGAACCGGCATACAAATCAAGTTTGGCGTCTTGTGGGAATACTTTGCACAGGATACATGAGGTGCTTCCATTACGACAAGACTGTAGATCGGTTGGAAGGCAAGGTTCCAATGTTTGAAGGGTAGACTGCAAGAACGTAAGCGCAGAAGGGCTGGTCCGTAATTACGGGAAATAGAACTTTTCCGAATAATGAAATCCCGACCGTTAGTATTTATTAAGGCAGTTAAGTCAGAATAAAGCATCTAAATATAGAAGCGATTGAAAGCTTAAGAGTAGTACTAAAAATTGAAAGGTTGTTGTAACTAATGACGATCCGGATTTGAGACGCTGGATAATTTCACCGCCGCTCTAGAATGTGAGCATAGGTCTACATTTCTTAATGAATGGATAAGCATGTGTTGTGCGTCGGTGAGGGAGATAACTATTTCGTTTAGTATTACAATATATTCTAACATTATGGCAATATAATGTACTATTTATGATTGCTGGTGTATTATCTCCTGTTATATACAGTGTAGCGTTTCTGTAGGGCATATTATTTCGGAACGACAGAACTTTGGCCCTCAGCACATTATTTCTACATAGTTTTGTGCTTCCGCAGGGCCCATTAGTTCTATATGACTGGTGCATGAAATAATATAATAATGCAAACGTTGAGCAAATAGACCTTGGTACGGATACTGTAATGATAATAGGCAGGATAAGTAGTTACGTAAGAGAAAGCTGTTAGCGACCAAAGAGGCAAGTCGGCAGGTGAGTGTTTGTTTACGTAAAAGTATTAAGCTTTAGATACTTTCAAGTTTTCCAGTCGGTGGTCAATGGATGAGCAGGGTGGAGTTCAATCAACTAATGGAACTACTCGTCGTCTCAAGAAGACGATCAAGTTAAGAAACAACAAGGGTAATGGTCACAAAGAACGAACAATTTTCAAGACTCCACACTCGACTAGAGACCAGTTAATTTAACTTTACTTAAAAACATTCAGTGTAGTACTTGTAGATTCGTCTCCTACTTTCGTTGCGTTTACATAAATGTTTTTGTTTTGTATCCAAATCTATGGATACTTTTTTTAAATTAATCGTTATTTTCTTGTAGTTTTTCGTTTAAGACTTTATTTATAATAAGTTGACAGCAATTTGAAACCGATTTTTTAAATATGATGTTATTGCCAAATTGTTTTCAATACATACACAAGGCAAGCACAATTCTTAGACGCTGGGGGCTGCAGTCCACAGGAGACATAGAGGCGCTGAACCGCGCTCAACCATAGACTCATAGAGTGAAGGAAAGATGTGAGATAGGGTCTATAGCCAGGGCGAACCGTTCGCAGACGAGTGACGGGTCACCCATCCACTAATAATTTAGCTACTACATACTCTGTTGCTTAATCTGCATCCATAGACGGACACAGTAAACAGCAGACCGGGGACCCTCAGTAATGTCCGCGGGTTTTTTCATTTCATTCCAAAATAATTTCATTTTCACGAGTGTTTTGGCTGAGAATTTCCCGAATGAAATTATTTTCGTTCGAATTTCACGTTCCTTTAACGTTGTGATTATTTCACTACGAACGTCAGTTTATAGTGACGCAGTACGGGAAATGTTTCAGTTCATTTTCCACGAGTTCTAACTGTTTCAACTTTATATTTTCATTTTTACTTTTCTGCGGGAATATTCGAATTGAAACTCAAATGAAATTATCCTCACCTATATTCACCGTCTCTGTAAGATTTCAAATGCTCGCGCCATACATAATACAACATAACTACCAAATAATGTTGGCCCGTGCTGAGCACGGGCTTAAAGCTAGTATGTAAAATTAATGCCACATGACTCTAAACGCACTGCTTTATTTAAAATAAAAATTTAAGTAAAAATAAATTACAAATTAAATTTTGAAATTAAAAATTGACTGGACTATAAACACAGCATAAGTAAGAATCTAAACATTGAATGGAACCACAACCACAGGGCTCCTTTCTGTTACCACACTCTCGCGTCAGACCATTTTTATATTCTTGTTATGAGATCATATTTGGGTCAGAGTTTTGTATTATCGCTACGATTTAGTTCATTCTTTTAGAAGTAAAGTAGTATTCTTCAAGGAACGAAGCCAAATTTGTTTAGATTTAAAAGAAACTAATGTCGACTCCAAGCAACGAAGCAAACCCCGGCTTTTCTCCTATCGTCGATTCTTTAGTAAAAAATAAATTCCCTTTGGTTGCTACTTAAAAACGCAGATTCAAACGAGTATAAAGTGATTTCACAATTTTTATCTTATTGTTAGAAGCGGATGAGAATTTACCATTGAAAACAAAAGTAAATACGAAAAGTACGTATAACATGGCTGAATTCCACACTTTTCTTCTTTAATACTTGGGGACCTATAAGTTAATCAACGCCTTGGAGCATAAAGGCTTTGTTAAAGTTTGATTCTTACTACCACCATCTTTGAGTCTCCTCAGGTTCAATGTAAAAATGATGCCTTGGTAAAATACTCTCTTGAGAGCTTAGTCAAGCAATTCTCTTCCCTCCAGCTTTAAGTACTTCCAATGACTCAATTTCCCAAAGTCGACTTATTAAACTTTGGTTTCGTGTACCTCATCTTAACAATCACAATGCATTTATCATCTCAGAAATAATTCAAACTTTGAATTATTTCTATTGAGACTTTTGAATTACCATAATAGAGCTACTGACTTCGGAATATATAGTTTTCGCTTCTCTTGTAAGCTCAAATGGTCCCTTTATGCCCTCACTCAGAAGCTCTGAAGCAGCTCCTTCTTCAAACTTTTTTCTTGATAAGCTGTATACCGAATAAATTGAAGTGTTCAATGTTCATGTATGAAGTTTGCTTTCAATTTAAATGAGTGAAGACTATTAACACGTTATTAATGTACCGCAGGCTACGCAAAACGAGATATCCCAGGGGAACAAAGCAAGTCTACAGTCTTCTCTTTTAACGTCATTTAATAGTATATCCTATAGTGACAGGTACATATGTTTCTGTAGTCACTTTATTCAGCATGAATGCCATATACAATTACGCTGGAACTCCGTACGAGTAGATGCCGGTGATTAGCACTTCATTTCTCTAATACCCGCGGTGTTTCAAGTGTCGATTCCATAAGGGTCGTACAAACATAATCTGCTGTGTTAAGAGCTGTTGCGTGTATCAAATGGAACTTATCGTTCTTTCAAAGTTCTACAGTTTAATTGCTTTAATTTTGTAAGATATTTGAGATTTAATTGCACTTGATTAAGTCCCCTCGGACTCATTTTAAATACCACAACGCATTATAAAACCCGTATTTGCATTCCTTCAGAATGGGTATATCAGTAATATAACTAATTCTAAGTAAATAAATAATTCTAAATTTATCTAATATAATGTCTGTTGTACTAAATGAAGTTAATAGTGTTGTTGGTATGAGAAAGGAACGTGTGTTACAAGGATTGAGAAAGCAAATTACTGGTCTAAATTAAATAAAGAAGGCTAAGTAGATACATCAATGAAGCTATAATACTATATTGGTGCAAGGTTTAGTAGGAGGCTAGAAAATCAGTGCGGAAAGTTAAAATAGACAAGGAATTAGAGGCAAAATGACCGAAGAGAGGAAGTAGGAGCATGTCTGTGGGTAAACAGTGAAGCCATAGTTTATTTTGCGTTAGCCATAAGTTGCCTATGATGCCATTAAAAACCATTCATTAATTTCATTGGCAAAAGCAAGTTTAACAAGTCCGTGCGGAATAACTGCGAGTATATCTGTGTAACAGAGTTTGAGTTATTCAAGAGCATGTTTTACCCAGAGGCACCTCACCCGTGGCTATGAGCAACTTAGCTTGTGAACCGCAGAGCTCTATGGAAATAAAAATACGTACCAGCATTGTAAACAAGTTCCTATTCCTATAGTTAACGGCAGTAATAAACTTTCAGACAAGTTGACGGCAGGGAATAACTCCGACTCACACAAGTTATCAGTCAATGCTTTTTTACTAGAGTCACCATACATAAAAAAACATATGGACCCAGGGCGGGAGAGTGTATAGAGACCAGCAAAACAGAGCAGCTGTGTTAAAAGATTCGTAATGTACACATGAAGCCATAACATGCTTTCACTTTTATTCGTCAAGACAAAACAAAAACAGACTTCCCTGTAGTGAAATCCAAATACATGCAGCATTCAACGTTGGTTCAAAGTTGAATGTTATACATGGCAGACATTCCTCAAGTCTCTGGTACTTTCATATCAGAAAACCCCCACTGGAGACGGTTTCCTCAACAGTATTCCCTTTACATTCAATAATATTCAGCTTCTAGCATTACTATTCATTTTATTAGGTATTCTATACACTTGATGCTGCCCATGTCAGAACAATGTTTCGATCAATGTTGAACATTTTAAATGTTTTTTAGAGTACTGTTGTAATGCTTGTCAGCCAAATCAGCTTGAATATCGATACCACATGAAATTTTTGTAAAGAATTCCCTGTTATGGTATTATACTCCTCACAGAGATCTTGATCAAATCTTACTTCTGCAACTGCCATTCGGGTTGGGAGTATTTGGAGTTATACTGTATAAATATAAAAATAGGATGTTTTACGCTTCTAACATTCTTTAAATGTTATTAGAACTATCCTTTAGGGTAAATCACTCACATCCAGACGTAAGTAGGATGGAAATCTTTCCGTAAATACAAAAATTAGTTTGATTATGCATGCTTTGGGCTATTGTCAGTTAAAGGAAGAACTCATGTTGCTACAAGAATACAACAAAGGTTAAAATACCTATTACAGCCTATGTCTGTGTAACAGTATACAACAGTGTATAAATACATATGGCAAATATTTAGCAGAACTTTGCGCGTAGTAGACTCTTGAACTATTCTGGAGACGATTCTACAATACTATAATACAGAATGTTATTCTGTATAAATGGAACCAACTAAAGTATTCCGTTGCAACTATAAAGATCTTAAATGTTTGGAGAATCTGAGATGGAAATTCCTGCTGTCACAAAATACAGTATCCTGATCTCAAATGCAGGCAATAAATGAATCGGGATTTAATTTCCTTTAAACTTGGAAGAAATTATTTCAAAACATGAGAAGAAGAATTCAATGAGTGGAGTGATCGAGAATTTATAGTACTGCGGTGTATACGTGCACACCAAGAGGGTCCATATGCTAGTAGGCTTGGGTGGAATAAAGCTATTTAAGAATAGGTTTCCATTGCTCGAACTTGCAGAAAGCGCGATGCGTTTTTTACGGGGGAGGAAATATATTTTGGATTAGAAAATGTCAGAGCTGTGGAAGAGAAATGCCAAAAATTACCCTAAAGAAATGTGCATTGTAATAGTTTGCTAGGGTTATGTATGTAAAGCATTATGCAATGATTTATGTTGTTTATAGAAAAAGCACGACTTACCTGTCATTGTGAAATACATTGGTGTGACTCGTGCTAGCACATTTCCTCCATCGTATAATGCTTTCAAAGCGTAGGCTATAATTTAGGTTAAGAATATAACTGTCAAAGTTGTTCGTAAAACCGTCATTGTCACCATTTCAAGGCTATAACAGAAGAAATCTCTTGTTCAAAGTTATATGTACTGTACATTTATTCTGTTATTCTTGCATATTAGTTGGTTTTTTAAAAGACATGTGTGTGCATGATTGTAAGCATTTAGTATGCGTCAGGCTTGACAGGTTTCAAACTTTAGGCTATCGAAATAACCCATGACTTTATATCCCTCTCGTCCCCGCCTTCATGAAATTTAAGGCAATGAAGTCATTAAGATTGACTGACACCGGTACCAATTCCGTACCCTTTAATTTGACAAATGTCTATTTCTGCACTGCCTGACCTGTAACATCTATATACTGAAATAACAAAATCATATGCATTAAGAAATCGTAAGCAACTTTACAACAAGGAAAGTTGTTCTGAGCATTGTAGGTGGAGAATATGGGTAAGAGAAGTTTTATTTGTTCGGAGGCAGTTCATAAAAAATTGAATATGGGATTTAGAACACCTTCACCAAGGCATGAAGCTTGACGCATGGTGTGAAATTTTATAGTAACTATTAAATTCCGGCGGAATTACCCCTCTAAGAGACCTTGTTGACAGTTCAAATATATTTAAGAACGCTGGTTATGTTCCGCGACATGGTGGACGATCGGTGGCTCTGAGGTGGAGAAGGTGTGCAGTGGAGCGTGAGAGCATGACACCCTAAACCCCAGTTTCCCCACTGTTACAAATACTTTCCGTTTATAAACCCCTACGTATGAACCGTATAGCTATACAAAATACTTATTTATTTTATACATTTCTAAATAGCGTAGATTGTACCTGCAGCTAAACGTTGAAATTTCTAGTCACTAGACGATTACATCAGATTAGACATGTGTATTCAAAAGATGTGTTACCTCTCCTGACATGCCTTAACTACAGGGAATAAGATTTTGTTTTAAGACAAAATGCAAGATGCAACTTGAAGAGAGTAAAATCTGGGCTTTTCAGATGTGTCAATCTTTTACTGCCTCACCGATTTTCATACAAGCTAATCTAACTGTAACGACGTACCAAATAGTGTATGACATAACAGGTGCTATATACTGCTCACATGTTTTATTGTGTAATAAATAATAATACATGGACATTATATTACAAGGTTGCTTGCACTTCGACGTAGAGTATTCTAAACGTTTAATGCGAGTACTATGTCATAAATTTATGGATTCAAGTACTTATATAATAATGACTAGTAGCTCATAAAGTCAGCCATTTAAGATGGGATACAAATGTAGTCAATCCTACTTATTGCATGCAATTACATTATGAAAGATTATTCTTGAAGTAATAAAGTAGGTAGGACGGGGGACTGTCACGATGGCAACATTAAGCGAATAAACATGGACGAATGCTAATTTAGTGACTAACGCCTCCATAATTGTGACAGAAACTAAATTGCTACAACCACCTTACTCTATAGGAAGTCCTGTAGAGGGTATAATTTAGGTGACTTTGAAATCATTCAGGATACATTGAATTACACTAGTTAAAATATGACTCATTTTTGAGAACATATAACATCTCCAATTACTACCAACAAAAATATTTTAGCTTGTGTGCATAATCTGTGCATTACCAGCTACGTTGAAGAGATTGCCAACTGTTAAGATTTTTTGACTAGCTATGATAAAAATTAGAAACATTATAGAACAATATTTTTCAAACGACTGATAATTATTCATAGTTTTAACTGTTACCTAATTACAACAGTGACATATCTTGTGATTTAATTCATTTATTTTAAGGCTTTCTTTTAAGTTAGTGAAATCCTAGTTTGTATGTGTATATTATATTTTATTCTATTTAACCTTTATACAGTTAACAGGGTTGTCACATTGTAAATTTGTATAAAATGCAAAACGCATGCAGTATAAATGTAGTTTGATATTAAAGATCGTGTGTATACCATTTTTAATATCAAGTTAATATAACAAAGCGCTGTCAAGAAACCTTCCTTGATTGTGAGATGAACAAGCAATTAGAGACGTAACACTGTGAATGAATTGTCTTCCTTTATTTTCATTGCTGTACTCAGAACAGGAAGAACTAAGTGCTCTAGGAATCCATTAGTTAAGCAAATGCACGACTATACAGATATATAGGGCATAAAGCAAGAGCATGATGAGCTGAAATCAAAGTAGACGAGTTTGTGTAGGAAACCCTGAAGGAAGGCAATGTAAACATTCAGGGGAGAAAGTCTGTGCTGATGGATGGGAAATGATTCACAAAACTGGATAATCATGAATAAAAAGACTTCTTTTTACGAAACTGTCAAGCATGCATTGTCTACTAAACGAGTATTGTTGGAAAGCACTGTACATGATCACTCAAGTTATTCTATGACTTCATTACTTTTGATTAGCTATGTTTACACACGCACGCATTTCATTCAATTTTCTAATCACATTCGCAGTTTTCGACTTTAGCACAGACTTTGTAAACGGATTATCATCGTCTGTACAAAGATGAACACAGCAGAAAGTTTTCGCATCTTAGGCCCCCCTTTCTATATATTAAAAGAGGACTTAATCCAATTTCCATTCTGCTCCAGTACTTGGTATCAGGTATACTTATAGTGTACAGGACTAAATCTTGTCATCTCCATGTCTTCTCCTTTTCGCTAATTGCTACTGTGAATGCACGCCCTGTAAAATGCATGATATATACATGCTATACAAGTACTCCAACCAACTCAAGAACGAAGAAGAGAAAATGTAAAATTTGGACTCCAACAAATTCAGCTACAGTCAAATTTCCATTCCTGAACTATACAGCCTTCAAGCAAATAGTGTGTTATCAACTGGATATAAAATGCTCAGGGTATATTTTGGCTTACATTATTAATTTTTAAAACTAAATTAATCACAGGTTGAACTTACCTACATACCTTGTAAATATTTTCATTAGTGTGTCTATAGGTTTGTGTGACACATGTGGTGTAATAATGGGCTCTAACATTAAGAATTTTCAGCATTCGACCAAGTTGGCAAGGACATATAAAGGTAAAATTGTCTTTAGATCCAGCGAATTCTTGAGTTTAGCAACGCGCCCTAGATTGGATTAAAGACATCAACGGGATATAATGAATGTAGGTATCTGTTAGAAGCATCGCTTGTTTTTATCGGTTGTGAGCGGGTGGCTACACCTCGCAAGGCAATATATCATTTTTAAGGCACAGAGGCTACTAAATAATGGAATCATTTGTAGTCGCTATATTCTTGATTAATATGCTAATGTGTTTTCAATTAGCGGCGATCATTTCGTTGGGGATGAATTTCCGCACTTGCATTAGAACACATTATGCAATGTTTACATGGTTGATGCTAATTTGTACTACTAAGTTTAACCACGTATATGCATGAAGTTCAGTTATAATTTATTCAAAATTATGTGTTCATTCAAAGCGTTATCAACTTATTCGAAAGAGAAAATCATAAATCATTGCGGCATTCGCTCATGTTCTTGTTCTTTTATTAATTTTGAAATTAGTACTAGACTGTTGTGCTCATCGGTGCTGTTACATAACTTGATTTTTGTTTATTATTCACTACTTGGCCATGTCCTTACAGTATAGTAAATGGCGAGGATTCGTTTGAGCAAGTGCATTTATTGGCTGGCTTTCGGATAACTGTCTAGTTCGCGTGGAAAGTGGATAGTTTCCACTTTCCACCAATGCTAAAGATAGGAA
>JAQGAK010003322.1:0-15555 GCA_034696945.1 Lipothrix lubbocki
CAGATTTTTTGCGGGCTGTCGGTCTGTGTAATTGCAAAAAAACTGATCCCAAACCCCTTGGGTACTCCAGGGTTAATTCTACGAAAACAAAATAATAATTCGACAAAAAATCAATCTCTTTTCCAGTATTTATTCTAACTTGTTCCGACTCTGCTTATTCGTTTTTGGGTGGAGGTCATTGTTCTGATTGTTCAATAATTTTGCCAGCTATTTCACCCCTAACGCCGGGAACCTGACAGTCAGAACGATGGTAGAATATCAAGTTGCGTGTTTGAATAGAGAGGCAATAAAGTTTTGACTGTGTGAAAAATTTGTCACACACGTCCTTGTGATATCACACATGGCTTAAATGTTGCACATATTATATTGCGCAAAATATTCACGGGCCAAATGCCTTCACTTCTTTAAAATAGCCATCGTATGCAACACGTAGTGGTGGCAATTCTAAAATTGCAAGGCATCTCGCCTGCCAACAAGTAACGGTAGCTTGGTCATTTTTAGTGCATTGTGATTATGTACTTCGTCTCAAGCCTCAAGCCCAATATGTGCCAGGGAAATACATAACGTTGTCCATCTCTGGTAATAATGAAAGTGTATGTACTAATAATTCATTAGTTTAGTTAGCACGTATCGACGGTTATGCTGTTGTCATTACATACACTAAAATTTCTTAAGTTGATTGAATGATAAATTAAGATAAATATTGTGTGGTGATATAACTTACTATTTAAGCCACGATTTGAGAATTAATGTTTTGTCCGATGAACTTATATGACGAGTCTAAATAGTTTAAGACACTTTTTATGGAAAATTGTAAAATAAGGACCGCTTTGAAGGGGAAATGTTGCCTGCACGATTGATTGCAAAGAATGACTGGACTGGATAATTGACTGGACTGGATAATTGGCTTCGCCAATGGCTTTACTTGCTATTATCTATATACTTTCATCCTAAATTAATAATCATTATTTACTTTGAAGTGAAATTATAGGTAAAAATTCTTACTCACACTACAATTGCTGTAGTATTGTGTTGTGTTTGAGAGATGAAAAACCTTGTAACCAAAGTCAAATGATACACCGATTCAAAAAATCCCTCCACACCACAAATAAAATATGAGGCGACCCAGGGATCTGATTCCATGCTGCACTACAACATTACAGCAGACGCCCAAGCTCAACAATTACATTAGTCGCACTCTTCCTCCATTCTCATGAGAATTTGTGAACTCATACTAATTCAAAGATACTAATTTATTTTAAGAAATAAAATAATTTTGAATTCATTTGCTATTATGTGATTTGGACCGAACCTTAATTTTGTTATGTCAATAAACTTTCTCGAATAGGATAAACTATTCCTACTACACGTTATTGTATATACCTATCATATCCACTACCTAATATTCACCTCACAATTGCTTCGCTTAAGCAATAAAATACAGTCGGGCAGGTCCCCGTGCATGCGTTGTCATTTCTGTTTGGGATAGTTATTTTTTTGTTCCGCCATCTTTTTCCGTCAGTCTTTATATGCACCTTCGTCGCACACACATATAAGTAAAGTTTACAACTACAGATTTATTATTAATAAGGATTTAAAACATTCTAAACTAATACTAACTAATTAAATATTTCAAAGCAACTTTAACGTGTCCTTCTTTGCTACATTGTTTTATTTTACAACAACGGGATAAAAAAGAAGTACCAGACTGAAGTGATTTTGAATGTAAGGAAAATCATTTATTTGTAAAAGGTTTATTTGTAAAAAAAAAATTGTATTTAGAAATATTGTGTACTTGTACTTCAGGGTAACAAGTGGGCCGGATGTAACGACAAACCAGGACAATTGTGGACTATCCCGGTTAAGTATTGAAATAACTCCCCATGATTGTAAGGCAAAATATTTATTTTATCTATTTTAGCTTTCAATTAACATTTAACTCGGTTTTAATGCTACCTTATATTTTGAAGCAAAAATAAGTACCTTTTAGTATTTATAAATTGACATATGTTGCCTTTTGTGGCTTCAATGTAAGGCTTCCTTTATGTATCGGGAAATGTACATACTAATGATGTTTAAAAATGCTCGGAAATAATCAATGAAGATGGACCCAATAAATATTTTACTTGACTGTTAATAACACTGGTCAATTTTTAAAGAAGTGAACTTGTTAAATCTCAATGGATCTACAAGCAACTACAAGCAATTAGAGTGTCCAGGCAGATAATTTTAATTTAGATCGGGACACGATTCTGCAATTATGCAAAATGAATTATAAAAGAAATCAAAAACGGAAATTTTTCGGTTTTTACGAATTCTAGGATGTCTCTTTTTATCAAAACCTTTAGCTTCTACAATATTATTATTTCATTGCACATTCAAAGGACAGAATATATTGTATGGGGCGTAATAAATTTTAGCTTAGGACGGAAATGGTTTGGCACAGTGTTCTATCGTTAAAAACTAAAGCATTGCATGTAACCGTTGCCCATAGTTGTCACTATTTCTTCTAGATTTTTGTTTAATTTTGTATTTACGCTTCCGACGGTCATGATTGATTCTAGATTATTTTATTTTTGTTATCATGAAATGCTACTTTTTAAAAATATTTTTGCTACATTCTTATACGTCCTGCAATATAGTCCCCACAGTATATTTCCCGTTAAAGTTTGCTAGCTAAAAATTTGCATACTTGTAGAAAATGAGTGCAAAGAAATGAAACTGTTAAAATATTTAAGTAAGCAAATGAGTAAGACCAAATTGTAAATCTAAAAAACTATAAATATCATTCGACTTACAAGGAAATATTTTACAAGGGGTCACTCGCTAGGACTATGAATTTTTGTGTGTTTGTACACATCAATCATAACGACGAGTTAAAGTACAAATTTAGTACATAATTTGCTATTATTTGATTATAACTTAAGTAATCTATCTTCGATTTTGGATATTGTCGGCTTGTTAGATTTGTATTTTAATTACCTTTAAAATGAGCCATCATACACTGCTCTGTCGCTGTCGGTTTGGACATTATGCCCCCAAAACGAATGTTTTTCTAATAAAGCTTGTTAATTTTAGCACCTTTAAGACCCTATATCTAACAAGAAACAAAAAAGTGGGAAAAACCCAAAATATGCTCTTGTTCAGCAAACTTTTCTTAACAAACACACAAAGTTTCATAGTCCTAGCGAGTGACCCCTTGTAAAATATTTCCTTGTTAGAAATGAATTCTTAAAGTACCCATGCTTAGTTCAATGAAATTGGCAAAGGTTACCGACCCTTCTACATGAAAATATTTACAATGAATATATTATTTTAGTAAATTAACAAGGTAGGCGTCATATTATACACATAACTTTATTTCACAAAATTCGGAAATACTACAATATATTCATCATGATAATGATTGTCAATACATATAAGCAATGTTACTATATAATTATTCCATTTTATGTTTTACAACGTTACCTAATAGATTTATTAAAATTACTAATTACTAATTAAATTTAGTTACTCAGTAATCAGCACATACAGATTTGAAAGCTAATAGTCAATTTTCTATTCGTCGCCAATTTTTATATACAAAATGAATATTTTTTTTACATTTAATTAACGATTCCAAACCTACGGAAATCATACGGCGATTTCTACAATATTTTGATGCTTGAACCATTACACACGTAGGAAAAAACTTGCACAGTCATTGATATGTCGAGTTGTTTCTTGTGTGTACGTATTGGTTCAAGCTTCAACTACCATCATTATCGTCATAAAATGTGTCCACAAATTTTATAAATACTGGGTCATACGCCATACCTACAATACAAAGAATAAGAAAATTATCTAAACAAATCAAAGCACGGAAAAATTTAGGGTGTGGACGGGGGAAACAAATGTGTAATCTTTGAGAAAACAAAATCTTTCCCATCTGTTAATTCCTCCTCTATTTTTTTATCGTCATCATTCTCTACATTATTCCAAAAGTTTTTATAGTCGTTACGTGAATCAGGGGTTTTACAATAATCGAACCCACATAAGAATATTTTTATTTTATTTACAAAACGCGGCATTTTCCCCTCATTTGCAAGCATTTCAAGACGTCTCAATACTATTCGGTTGAGCACAATGAATTTCAATGTTTTACATTGATACCATAGAACAGCCTTTAAATTTTCCGCTTCCTCAACAATTGCCCAATCATCGTCTACACGTAAACCCGTCAATTGGTGTTGCTTCACACACTCTAAACATTCCTTGAAGTTGGGAATTTTTTTGTCTTTGTTTTGTAGGTCAAGCGTTTTGACCACTTCCAACTTATTACGAAAATCTACCAGTTTTCGAAACGGTACATATCCATACCATCGTGTCAAGTTATTTGGGACTGTAATAATATCCCAACACGTCGACTCTTCTCCTTTAAAAAGGTAAGGAAGAGGCTGATAGTAAATTAATTTTAATTCAGCAGAGTTTCCTATAAAAGGTGAAAGCATACAAAAGGGTAGTTCGGTTTGGAGGTATTTCAAATTCTTTAAACTTAAACAATTTGACCCATCCCAAGAGCTGCTAGAAGAAAAGCTGCCCCGTTTACGTGGTTCAAATGGTTCATCTGAATTTGGATTTTTGCAATCAAGCGTTCTAGTTATATACAAAAACTGGATTTTGTGTTGTAACTTATTTCTTGTTGTCAATTTCCCCACCATTTGATACACGTCGTGATCCTTGGCGAGTAAGGGGGAATTTTTGTCCTCTACATATTCTACTACAAGGATTAAACCGACGATGATGATAGAATACTAATCTGCAAGTTGCTCTTCAAGGGTAGCAATATCCTTACACTGTAAAAAAATAAAATAGAAACACCTTAGACTTTACATAATTATACATATATACCGTGAGTGCAGATGCAAAATGGGCTATCTCCACGTGTGTTTAGCTGCAAAATGACACGCCCACCTCTCAAGTACAAGGCATGGGATAACTATTTAAAAACTATAATTTAAATTTCCTTGCAGTTGAAAATATTAACCACAAACAAGGTACACGTTTATCATTGCACTGAATTGGTGGTGAATATCTCATCTTGCATTTAGGCTCACAAGCAGACCCCAGCTCCGATGATATTCCCTGGTTTTACTGATTTAGATACCAAGATCAATGATCACTTATTTTGATGTTCACTATACGTATTTAATGCTATTTAATTTATATGTTTCGATATACATGGTCAGTAAACAGGGGATAGTATTTATAGGTTATTTTTTGGATTGGAGACGTGTTTTCATCGGTGATTTTTGTGAGAATTGGAGGCGTGTCTTTATAGGTTATTTTTCTAGGTCGCAGGAATGGAGGCGTCCTTCTATCGGTTTTTTTTTCAGATCGAAGGATTGGAGGCGTACTTGTGTCGCTCATCTGTGTATCTTTATCCGGGTCGTTGGCGATCACTACGAATTTCGCGTCCGTCACAATCCACACCTGCAAAATATTTCCAATTTATTTTATTGGCATTTAAAATGTTTCTGATCCACTGTCAGTGTATTCAACATATGAAAAACATATGAATGAATGTGTTTAGCTTTTGATAAAAACGTTTAACTGCTGTAAGTACAGATTGCCCAATAATTTTTGCGCCCTAGATTTTATCTATACTAGTCATCCTTGTTAATATTCCAAAAAACATGATCTTGTACAGAATTTTATTCCTCTGGCGAATCTGGTCGTATTTTTAGTTTTTAAGTTGGACCACTGATACGAATGCTATGAGCAATTCTGGAATAATTTTCTTAATTTTAAATATTCGAAAATTGTTGAATCCAATCAATTATTTAGAAAAGGCATACATGCACTAGCCGTATTCCAGGTCGACCTTCTCAACCCCTCTGGAAAAATCTGAAATTTGAGACGGCCATCTTAAATATCAGAAGTTTTTCTAATATTTTTAAATTTAAATTACTGGTAAATTTTTATTTGCTAATAATCACGGTCAAATGAAAAAGTAAATTGCTTGAAAATTGTTACTAAATAAATTTATAAGTCGTTTGATTCAAAATTGGAAAAATTAGTTGACAAGGGAGGCTGACTCTCGTCTCAAATCTCAGTTTATTAACTTATTCCTAATAGTCTAATGAATTCCTAATACTCAACGGTCAAATGAAAAATTAATATCTTTATTAATATCGACTTTATTAGTCGATTGGATCAGAAGTTTAAACTTAGTTAACAAAAGAGTGGTAACTAGGAAAAGAGTTTGATGCGAAAAGTTTGCCGGAGAAAATTCGACGGCGATAATATCGCCATAAGGGGGAAAATACTCGTAAGTTGTCACTTTTTAAACGCTGTACAACAGGCATGTAGGTCGATTTGTATCATGGAAACTGATATAATTGATAAATAGGGCTGCGACCATATAGCGCTTTTAGCCTCAAAATATTGCAATAATGCAGTCAATTTTTCGCGGTAATTGAAAGAATGAGAAATTGTAGATGAAATGCGAAAATTGGAGCAAAAATACAGCTAAAATATGCCTAAAAAACGCACAAAATTGACACCCGCGTTTGTGGTTAAAATTATTGGGGATTTTGACCTTCCCCAGAATTGACCTGCTTCTGCACGTATGAAAACAGGTCGTTTTATCGCCATAATTAATTATTAACGGATTTCAACCAACCTTGTTTTGCTGCATTTGCAATCAAATTCTGTACAAAATTGACTAAAATATTGCATATTTCTAATGTTTGGCAACTTTTTGTACAATGTTGGACGTGACAGTGACCAATGGTAAAGTATTTTTGCAGTCAAGCCGTTTGTCAAAGATTTTTCCCAGTTGGCAACAAGTAATAAATTATTGTTAAACAATTTATTGTGAATGCGGAAAAAATAAATTGTTGAAATCCGTTGAGAATTACAGAAAATATGGGTGTAAAATGAAAATATTTTTTTAAATATATTTTTGTCCATAAGATTTGGTGTTAAAAATTAATTCCAAAAAAATTATTGCCTTCTTACTCGTAAGCCAACCTAAGATTGAAAATATCTCTAGATTCAGAATTAAATTCCCTACAAAATCGTTTTCTTCAAATATCGAAAAACATTCAGGTTACAGCTGAAGTCCCGGGCGCAAAGGTTATTGAGCACACCGTATATAGTTCAGCTAATCCTCAGAAATTTTGATTAATTATTATATTCCAACTATTAAAAATTAGAGATATGTACTTTTAAACTAGTAAATACTTACACCTTCTGTCATCTTCTTCGATTTGCTTGTCACCTTTTTTCTTGCGTATAAAATTTTTATTGTTATCCTAATATCTGCTGACAAGAGATAAATAAATCTATCCCAAGCACAACGAGATGTTTTCGTTTGATTTTATGATAAAAAATCTATTTCTGTTGCGAGTTATGTATCGTGTACATGGACTTGATGCTGGTTAATATCAAAATTAAATTGAAGTTCAAGAATAGCCAGAATCAACAGATCGATCAGTGGGTTACAAGTGAAGTGTATTCAATCAATAGAACAATACTCTCGAATGTACATCGTGTGCATATAGATGCAAAGCCCCTTCTCTATACACGTACTATACTGCCCACACCAGAAGGTCCAACTATATGTACACTGGAACCTCGCTAAAAGAGAACACTATAAATCACCAAAATCTGCCTCTTATATAGAAATTCTCTTATAGAGAGAGCTCGCATGCATATAACTATGTATGACATGCGAGTCCCATGATCTTTTATAAAGAGAATTCTCTTATATGGAGGCCTCTTATAGCGAGGTTCCACTGTATAATGTACACAGCACACGACACAATATATGTGCATATAGAGTGAAAGCATGCGCCGGCGTTGAAAAGGCAAAAAAACTCTTCACCAAAGGTGTCCATTTGAATCTCCCTACCTATAGCCTACCTACAATTCCCACTTAAATCCGGAGCCTACCTACAGGCAAAATATCAGCCACAGCCTACCTTGTGGCCTATAGGCTATTCCAGATATCCATGCCTACCCTATATCCTACAGGAAACCATTCAATTTTATAATTTTGCCTACAAGTTTCATTAATTTATACTAATTTTTTATCAGACAACATATTTAATTAAGTAAAACAAATGTAATTTAAATAGAATTATACAATATTAGATATTTTAGATATATATTTGTCGATTTTTAGTAACATTGATTCACATATTATACTTTTTACCCTCACAAACTGGTTCAAATGCATCCCTACCCACCTTTTTTTGCCTAAATTTTAAATTAAAAAAAATCTTAAATTTTTCTACTTATCCTATAATTGCCTATTTTTATAAAATTTTACCAGTGGCCTATTTGCCTACAAAAATATTCACGCCTTCCTACAGCCTGGCCTATTTTTGGCCAAATTGTTGGTGCATCCTATATCCTTGCCTATTTTGTGGCCTGTAGGGAGGCTGGCCACCTTTGAAGCCAATGCTTGAAATTAATTTCCAGTGTGTCAAAAGTTGAAAGGAGAGAAGATAGCGGAGCGGTGCCGGCAAATGCAAAAGAAGAATCTGAGGATTCCATGCGAAACGTTGTCAACACAAAGACGTTTTATGACTTGAAGCGGTAGGGAATGTTGTAGAAAAGTTCCTAATACAATTTATGTTTACGGATTTAATATTACTTTTTTTTAATAGTTAACAAAAATTCAGAACTTTAATTTAAAATATCTTGACGTCTTTTTAACATTGCAATTTTCTCAGTAATATAATTGTTTTTTACAATGATTTAAAAAAATTTTATTTCTCAAAACTGTCAATTTTATGTCAAATGTAATGAAAAACAAAATTTAAGTAATCATGTTTAGTAATTGGATTCGTGGTTATTTATCTACACAATTCTTTATTGGCTAGCTTTCGTGCACCTTTTTCTATTATTCTTTTTCTATTATAGCGTAAAATATAATAGAACACAATAGCTTAATTAAAACTAAATAAATTCCTAGATAATAATAAACTATTTTGAAATAAATAAATAGCCCAATAATAAATTCATATTTAAATAAATAATAAAAAATAATACCGAAATAACAAACAAATAATTAATAATGGATAAGTAAATGTAAAACTGCTTTTGAATTCCTAACTAAAAATAATAATCGGAATCGTATAGTCATTTGTGCATTATTGCCACGGTAAAGATGGTTTATTAGGTTCTTCAGCGACGACGGGTCTAGGATGAATCGCCCAAAGATTTTTTCAGCCACAAAATTTTGGCTGAAATATTTCGACCAAAATAATTTCTGCCAAAACTAGTTCAGTCAAAATTTTCACAACCAACATTTTTTCCAGCTAACAATATTTTGAGACACATGCAATTGAGCCAACTTTTATTCCATCAGACTAAATTTGATCCAATCACTTTTTTCGCCACTTTGATTTCTTTCATCAAAAATTCAGACAAGCTTGTTAATATGGTTATTTATTCTAAAATTAATAGCCTACTTTATCGTCGGAAAAACTATAAAAGGAGCTTATATTATTTTGGGTTAGTATGAAAACGACATTTCGCTTCAAAATTTCCCAGTATTAAAAGGAGCTTATATTTTCCCCATGTTTCGAATTCCCTAGCTCCATATAAACACAATTATTTTATTATAAGCCGCTTTTTGAATTAGTGATTTCATATGAGCACCTTTTCATAAAGTGTCAAAAGCTCCTTTTCTAGTTTGTCCGACAATATCGCTCCTCGAGGTGCAAGGCGGTATAACTCCAAATTTCCTAAATACAAGATAGTAAAACCACCATCATATTGATGCAAAGTGGTGTAACTCCAATGTTGCATTTAAAAAGCATTGGGGTCAGAAATTCCATCCAGATGCATTTTAAATTTTCAGTGCCACCAATTTTTGGTATAACCACCAAAAATTCGTTTTTATTTTTGATTTATGCAGCATAACATACATTATAGAGAATCCTTGCAAAAGTTAACATTCCAATACTTTTGGCGGCACAGTACGAAGAAATGAAGCCGAATCACTTTGCATTCGAATGAGTAGTTTATTCTATATTTATATATGTTATTATTTCTATTGTTTATTTGTACGCTTGTTTTAAGTAATAAAAAAATAATTTATAAAGAACAAAAAAAAACTGTCATATGCAACCTCATTAGAAAAATAATAAATAAATAATAATAAGAAGAAAGGTTACAATAATAAAAAATAATAATTAGAAGAAAAATATACAATAATAAATAATAATAAATAACCTATTAATTAATTAACGTATTAAAGTATTTGTGACAGGGCTTCATTTTATTAAAATATAAAATATTAAAATATAACTCCATCAATTCTAATTATTAGAATTGATGGAGTTATACCATCTTGCACTTAAAATGATAGTGGTTATACCATCTTGGATTTAAGAGGAGTTACACCACCTTGAATCTCGAGGAGTTATGTTTAGCTTTACGAAAATTCAGCACTATTTTTGGACAAAATAGGTATTAGCGTCTTAAATGCTACACTTGCGTAAATCTTCGTGGGGTATATTGGTGTACAGCGCCACCACACCGAGAATTGCCAGTATAACATCGCCAGTAAATCGAAATTCATGCAGCTTTTTGAGTAAATAGGAAGAGTCTTTAAGGAATGAGTTGGTGCGCTTGAGATAAGGCTGTAGAATTGTATCAAGAAGTTAGGAGATTTGCTAGCCTTGTGGATTTTAGGAAGGAAGTAAAACTTCGGACATCTCGGCTTGACTGGAATCACATTTAGAGCCATTTTGGGTAGATCACCACTTTGAATCATCGCTGTAATTTCTTGATGAATTATTATTATTATTATTATTCAAGATAACATAGAAATGGGATTGAAAGATTGTTTAAGAAGAATAATTTTGTGTGTAAACGGGTCTACGTGCATAAAAACTATTCGTTTTTTTGGGAGCTAAAATATTTGGACACTTTTCGTCTGAAATTACTGATACTTGATACAACAATAAGTATTTGGAGTAAGGAATTTCAGTATTTATTTATTAAAAAATTGTAATATTTTATTTCCCAAGAGGGATTTTGCCCCTGTTGCCCCACCCCCTTGGCCACGCCACTGTGTACGTTGAATACGTTTAACTGCTCATGTGTACATTTACCTTTCCAACTTGCAGTCAACATTTTACATTTACGTTCTACGAAGATGTAAAAATATTGGTGCTCGTAAAAGCGTAAAAAAGTAAAACAAAAAAAAAAGTTGAAGCAACAGTCGAAAATTCAAGTCAATGGTCTGTTTGTTCATGGTTTTTAGTGTTATTGATCACAACTTGAAAAATCAAGTTCGTGGTCAAGTTCATGGTCAAGTTTCTGCTGTTGTTTCATTCGAACTTGACCACGATAATAATATCAAGTTTCACATAAGGGCCTGACTATGGACTTGATTCGAACTTAAATTAAACTGAACTTGAAGTTTCAGGGTCAAGTTAAAAATAACCTTCAAGCCGAACTTGACCTGAACTTGAAATTGTCAAGTTCACTGTCAAGTATTGCTTGAACTTGAAAACAGCTCTGATCTGAAAGCTATTTATCATATTATTAACTAGTTAGGAAATAATTAGCGAAGTTAATGGGATATTGATTCATCTTTCACACTCGCTGAGCATGTGAATGACGAAGATGTGGACTTCTACACTAAAGCTGTAAAAATTATGATTTCATCCGCCGACTGGATCAGTGGTACATCGTACACCACACTGCTCCTTCGAATCAGGAACACGTTGAAAGGGAATCTCAATAATAGTTCAGCATCACAGTTTCTTCCGTTTATTATCGCAATTCCATAGTTTGGACCTTTAAATTGGGCACCCATTTAAACATGCATCAAATTTAGACATTTTAGCATCAAATTTAAATGGCAATTTTCATAAAATATTCTAACCTTGCATCAAATAATCTAAACTTGCATCAAATAATTTAAACTTGCATCAAATTTACCAAACTTGTATCAAATTTACCAAACTTGCATCCCATTTACCAAACTTGCATCAAATTTAGTATTTTTGCATCAAATTTAGTATTTTGTTATCAAATTCACTATTTGCGGACCAACTAAATAATTATTTCTCAACCGAATTAAATATGTTTTGATTAAATTCTATTTTTTATATCAAATTCAATATTTTGCAATCAAAATTAATATACTTCGATCATATTCAGTATTTTTCAAACTGTATTTTTCAAACACATTTTTTTTTATTCAAATTCAGTGTTTTTCAATGCAAATTAATATATTGTGATTGATAAAATTCAGTATTTGTCAATCAAAATTAATATATTTTGGTCACATTCAGTATTTTTCATTCACAATTATTATGTTTTGATCAAATTGAATAATTACAAACTATAACAATATTTATATAAACTTGATGCGAATGGAATTAATTTGTCAGGTTAGAAAGTATTTGAATTTATTTAATTTGCTGTGAAAATGTTAACTTGATGAAAAAATATTGAATGGGAACGAAATATATTAATGTTAATCCAAAACATATAATTAAGATTTTTGCAGGAAGTTATATAAATTGTAATCAATTTTACCAGCAAATTATTGAATTTCGCGAATAAATTATTATTCGTGCAGAAAATTAATTTCGTCCATATCAAGTTTCTACATATTCCTCCAAGTTGAATCTTGAAAATCCAAATATATTAATTTTGACTAAAATATCTGTATTGAAAAAAATATAATAATATTGAAAAAATATGTTAATTTTAAGAATAATATAAGAATCTTGAAAATAATATATTATTCTTGAAAATAATATGTTAATCTTGAAAGTAATATATTAGTCTTAAAAACAATATTTTAATCTTGAAAATAATATTTGAATCTTCAAAATAATATTTTCTATTTTCTATCTTCTACTATAAAAACCAAACTTTTTCCAAAATATGTAATTGTGGACGTAGAAGGACCCCCAATACCTCATTCGAATAGACCCAAAATCGTCAGAACTGATTTTGGACCAAATTTACAATTTTCAAAAGTTGGACCCGTTTTTAGCTGGAAAACTCAAAATTTTGACATTTTATTTTTTTACGAAAAAACTGTAACTCACAGACCTTGTCGTTGGGGGTAATTTTTAAACACCAAAAAATTACCTTCATAGATGTAATTTTAATTTAGCCGTTGCTAGTTAGTGACGGGCTCAAATATTGCGATTTTTTATTTTTTTTTAATTTAATCCAAATATATTGAATTTAATCCAAATATATTGAAATTAATCCAAACATATTGAATTTGAAGCGAAAATAATGAATTTGATGCAAAAATGTGGAATTGGATGCAAAAATGTGGAATTGGATGCAAAAATGTGGAATTGGATGCAAAAATGTGGAATTGGATGCAAGTTTGGTAACTTTGATGCACGTTTGGTAAATGTGCAATTTTAGATTATTTGATGCAAGATTATTTTATTTGAAGCTGATTGTTGTTAGTGGATTAGTGGAATAGTGGAAGTGAATTTGATGCTGAAAATAGATTTATTTGATGCAAAATAATTTCTTATACCCTGGCTCAGGCCCCAAAAATGTTTCATCAGCCTTTGTAAATAGTATGTAAAAAAAGTCCCAATTTTTAAACGAGTGTATGTGCATGCTTAAAGTTCGGAAAACTCTAAAAATAAGATTTACAGTAAGGTAAAGCAGTTTCAATTAGCTCCTCATCACAGTTAGCGTTGACTGAAAGCTGAAAATCGGAATATACATACCTATGCATAAATGCATATTGCCCCGAAAAGTTTAGCTCCTACTACACAACGACTGATTTTAAAAATAAGTGTTCTCGCATTTTTGATAATTTTTATTAAAATTTTACTGATTGAGGGATTGTTTATGCAATGAATACTGTAATGCTCAAAAAATAATGCGTTACCTAACCACATACGGTTAAGCGTCACTTCTGGCTATATTTAAGCATAAAAATCGGCAGGAATATATTTAGAATCCCCACTATCTTTAGGATCCGGCTATCTCTACAAAATTATTTCAAAACCTAGGACCAGAAGTGTACTCGAAGACTGGCTCGGCCTGGCTGAGCCAGGGTAAAAAAAATTGGGACCAGGGTATAAGAATTTTACTTTTACTGCTTGCTATCAGGTTTTTGAAGCAGGTCAAGTATTATATTAAACATATTATTAATCATCACGTTAATCTTTGCATAGAAAATTCCTGTTTTGTCCTATGGGCGGTAAAATCCGAAATTCGTGCTGTTAGCTTCAAAGCAAGGAGAGAAACATGGAAAGATTGTCATTTAAAAAGTGGTTTAACTTCAACTAATTTTAGTTTTTATTAGTCGTATGCTTTATTGTGGGGCAGAGTAGTGAGTATGGATGGAACCATTACACGTGTTTCATATCAAAATGCGTCTATTTTTGATATACCCGGGGATATCTTTCGAATAAATACGGTAGTAATCGCCATATACGCATTTATCTAAAAACTCAGATTTAAGAACAATTAGATTTATTAACAAACTACTAGATATGCATATTACAGTAAATTATTTATTAATTTTGTTTTTACTACACTATTGTTATATACATATTGGCTACACTTACAACCAGGCCCTATTTTAACATGTTAACTGTGTGACAAATTTGGCACACATGCCCTAAGAATTTCACACAGACCCTAATAGTAGCACGCAGCCCTTTAAATATCACACAGCGAATGCCTTTACTTCTCTAAAAATTCTGCCCAACATTTGACACATCCAGTGCTAGCAATTTTAAAATGTCAAGGCATTTGAGCATTATGCCTGCCCAAAACTCCAGATTTTGTGAATTTTTAGTTTGGAGCAAATTATGGACAGGTGCAATTACGGAAATTGTGCGGATTTTAAAGATTTTCCCTAATTGCTACCATTTCATTGACAAAAGTTAGTCTTTTATACCATTTTACTTATTTGTGGAGCTTTCTACAAAAATTGAAAAGATGGTGAAAATGTCCAGAAGTTTGTCTTATACGCCAGATTTTTTCAAAATGCTCTATTTTGTTAACAACATTGTGCATTTTGGGATTTTTGCATTGGACAGATTTTGTGGGCGCTTACCTAGTAGGCAAGCTATTTCTAGCATGACGGGCAAAAACACGGGAGATTTTTATTTTGTCAACATCAGGCCCACTATAGGTTTTAGGAAGGCAATAATAATTTATCGGCGCATGGAATTTATAATTAAATTAGTTAGTTATTTGCTTAAATTATTTTATCTAATTAAACCGTGATTAGTTATAAATTTTTCAATGCTTGAAACCCTAAGGAAAACATCGCTTACTTGTTCTTGCTACAGAGAACCTTTAGAATGTGTACGGCAAGTGAAAGAGCATGTTTTTATTGCTTCGAATTAATCCGAATTTCTAAGTTCCTGCACTATAAACGCTTCCAGCCAGCTCTCATAAATACGACGACTAAAACTAAATTAATTTCAGAATTTGCATTTGGGCAATTTTGCGTATAAACAATTTTTTTTTGTCATACGCGCTCAATACGATTTTAGAGTAGTAGTCAAAATACAATTTGACGGAAATATTTCTAACTTT
>JAQGAK010003323.1:0-15549 GCA_034696945.1 Lipothrix lubbocki
TCGCGTTTTTCGCGATTTTCAAATTTTATTTTTTTGGTTTTGGGTTGTTTGGATGCCCAATAAAACAATTTACCCAGTTGTTACCCAGCTGGGAATACTCTATTATGAATTTTTAATTTTATCGTGTTTTTCGCGATTTCCCAGCCCTACATATCATTAAAACAAAATCAAATTATTCTATAAACAAATTACCATATATTTTCTTGTCATATTTTACGAATACGCTCCATTTTGACTCATCGTCGTAGCATTCGTACGTTCCACTAACGTCTTCCACGGTTTTCCCTTGAATGTGGAATCCGATCCGGGGGTCATTTTTAAAAGCACTGAGCTCAATTTCTTGATTTGTTGAGTTCTTTGTTCATAAACATACATACAAGCAAACGAAATAATATTTAACAAATATTTTATTATTAAAAAATTAAGGGACAACTCGCAAAGCCTATTGTTTTTGGTTGTATTATGTAATCATTGAAAATTAAATTGCATTTAACGAAAAAAATTATTTTCGTTGAAATAGTAAATCATCTTACCAGTCTCGTCAGATTTGGTGTCAAAGCATGATTTTTGGATCGACAAGGTATCACAAGTTCATAAAACCCCATTGGTGATCGGAATACATTCAAAGTTTTTGGGAGTTCTGATTCCGAAGCTGGTTCTGATGACAGATGTAAATGTTGTATGTTGTATTAAAGAATGTATTATATTAAATTATAACAAATTTAATGCTAAATAAGGCAATAAATAGTGAGCATATACACGCTTATAAAAACTATTTAACCCGATTTAACCAAAAATGCACATTTGTAAAAGCGGACATATAAAATTTAATTAATTTTTTTAAAAAAATTTATCATTACATGTAAATCAAATCCTTAATTGTCATTACCATAAACATAAATAGAGGAGCTAGTCCTATTTTTCCACTCGAAGGGGACAAACGATTTTTTATAAGTTGGAGCACCTTGCCGCAATAGCAATTCCGAACAAGTGTATCGACCAGAACTGACGGCAAACGTTTGATGGAACTCAGTTGTAACTTCATAGCAACTGGTTTCCAAATGTAAATTCGTCCGATTGCCACTCCAAGGACCTGAAGTTGTTCTGACAGGTTTCACTGATTTTATTGCTGCTTCCAAGGCATCGTTCTGTCAAGATATATTTTAAATATTTTTTATTAAATTTTATTTCCCTAAGTGTACATGATTTTTCTGAAATATTGTTTTGAATAGTGTCTCTATTAAACAACATATGGACAACAAAACACATAATCTAATTCAAATATACAACGGAAATCACCTGAGGCCCGTTATATTGCCAGCCCACCGGATGTTTGGATCGGCATGTCAGACGCATTGATCCGCAAATGGGAACTGTTTTGACATCACCATCATCGTCGCTAATCAAAAGGGTGGGACTGTTTTTATAACACTCCCGATTCTGGCTAATTGACGCCACTGGTCGGGATGGACATTCCGCAAAAATTCCTTCGCTGTTGTCAGAATCCCTGCGTTCTATGGATTCCCGGGAGCTGCCTAATGATGTAACGCTTGCAAAAATTAAACTCAAGTAAAGTGCTTTCCATGATATTGACGGACCCGGATGTACTTGTAGGTAAAACAATCCCGCCATGATTTCTTTTTAAGCTTCACATGAAGAAAGCGATCCTTCACAAAAATGAATTACCTTTAGGTACTTATATTTTGCATTTAGAGTATGAAAACTCAAACCAAGTGTACATTATATTAATTAAGAAATGTCAGTATAGCTGATGCCTTGGCGATTGTCAGGGGTTTGCTATTTCAGCTTCTAAACTGTTGCGTTTTAATCCATATCCATTACACTTATATAAAAATTCATACAGACCAATATGCAGACATTGCCTTCGATTTCATGGACTGCACCCCGTTTGCTGTGGACTTTGTCATAGTTCGCACATAATGAATGGCTGTTAATTATAGAAAAATATAAGAAGTGTAAAATGTCATTGCTTAAATGTATTCTTGTATACCTAAATTGATTGGATGCAAACGAACATGAAATTCCAAGAATAACAATCATTTTGGAGCTTCCCTCTAAATCAATCTCGGAGCAGAGTTCGAATAAGTCAAAAGTTGCTGACACCTTTGACCTTGACACTTCCTACGCTTTGGGGAAGTACGTGCGATATAAATAATATGTGGAAAATGCGTAAAAAGTAAAAACGCTAAAGAAACGTTCCTAATAAAATAACAAATTGTATTGGCGTATTGTGAAACGATCCAACACTCCAGCACTGATGATCTTCATTAATAGTGAAAGTAATGAAAGGACGACCGTGTGCCCAAGGATGAAGATACTCTCATTTAAACGGTCAAGTTAAAGTAAGTAGTTCATGTTCATATGACGACATGAATAATGAACAGAAACGTTTATTTGCAGACTTTCTAATCTGCAATACATCATAACTTAAATTTCCGTAGAATTAGGCAATTCTGCGAATTTAAAATATATCCGATTTCGAGGAAATTAATGTCAAAGCTCTAGTGTAAATCTTTATTCAATTTGTGTCTGCTAATGCGTACTGAACTATGATATATTTATTTTGTATGGTTATTACCTCTCATGGTGAATGACTGACAAAGCACCAGAGCTGTCAAAATACATTGAACCAAAATACAAACTACAAAATACTAAATACATTTTTGTTACAATGAAACTACAAAATAAAACTACAAAATATATTTTAGCTACAACGAAAATACAAACTACAAAATACTTTGCTCTTTACAAAATACATTCAACTATACCCCTGCAGTCAAAATACTAAATATTTTTCGTGCTCTCAAAAATACAAAATACATGCATTTTGCCCATGAAAATACATGTTACAATACATTTTTGACCAAACGATTTTTTTGAAATTTTGAATTTTATTGCATCAAAAATCTCTACGTGATAGTTGATTGAAGTTTAAAATAAAGTACAAAATACAATTTTGCTGTCACTAAAATACAAAATACAAACTCAAAATACAATTTTGCTGTCACTAAAATACAAAATACAAACTCAAAATAAAATTTGTATATAGGTAAGTCAAAATACAAAATACATTTTAAAATTATAGTGGAGGCAAATTACAAACTACCAAATATAAAAATGTATTTTAAATACGTATTTTTAAAATACCATGTTTTTTTTGACACCACTGCAAAGACCAAACTTACATACTCCTAATAATAATACCAAGGAATTTTTGGTAAACTGGCAGTCATTTGCCCTTTCAGCTCAGGAAGTTTGTTAAATAAGTAAATTAAAATATAAGTACAAGATAATGCTTACATTAAACATCTATAGTGTAATAAATTGTAGTACGTACATAGTACGATGCTCATATAGATTTTGTAATACCAATTATTACGGCAAAATGCTCACATAATATATGTAAGTGTCATACTTCATTTCTAATAAAGGTGGCCAATTGAATTTCCCTACTTATAGCCTACCTACAATTCCCACTTCAATCCGGAGCCTACTCATACTGGCAAAATATCAGCCATATAGCCTACCTTGTTGCCTATATAGGCTATTCAAGATATCCATGCCTACCCTATTATATCCTGCAGGAAATCATTCAATCCTATAATTTTACCTACAAATTACATTAATTAGTACTAATTTCTATCAGACAACCTACTTAGTTCGATAAAACATATTGAAACAACTATACAATGCAATCAACTATTTGACATGTTGTCAATTTTTGGTAACATTTTGGCAATTTTTGGAACATATTATAATTTTTACCCTTATAAACTGGTTCTTTGTTGCCTACCTACCTATTTTGCCCATAGCCTATCCGAAATTCTTCTGCCTATCCTATAATTGGCTATTTTTCTGGAATATCAACAGTGATCTATTTGCCTACACAAAAAATTTCACGCCTGACTATTTTTGGCAAAATTTTTGGTGCACCTTACATACTTGCCTATTTGGTGGCCTATAAGTAGGCAGGCTGGCCAGCTTTTCTTCATTTCCATGAAAAGACTCCTGAGAAACGTTGACGAAGAAATGTTTTTATGGATCGTTGGGATTTATAGTTGGTTTCTGGTTCCAGTTCAAAGGATGAGTGAGCATTTGCGAGAGGTTGAAGATCATCCAAGGTGACTTCCTGAAAATAAATAAGAATGCCAAAGGAATGAACACGTATTATTTTTTATTCATTATGGACTTTGATATCTCAATCGAACAACTACAAAATATGTTTGTATGTTGGAATAATTCTAAAATATAAGAATTATTCTTACCTTGTGAGGCTTAAAAACATATGCTGGAATAGTTGCTTTGTATTCTTCAGGCAAAAGTTGAAAAAGTCTTTCACTTAATTGTTCGAATGTCGGTCGTTCTGATGGTTCCAGGGCCCAGCAATCACACATGATTTCATAGCTGTCACAAAGAATGACCACAAATAATCAAATAATATTTTAGAATTTTACAAGCCTATTCAGTTCAAAATTTTTAAACATAATTTACATTTTGGCATTGGCTTGCTTAGGCTGTGGATTTCGATAGCCAGACCGGATTTGATTAATAACAGTTGCAATTCCTTGCATACCCGGATCTCGTCTATTGTGGTATGGTTTTTTTGAAGCCAAGGAGAATAGTTCCCACATCGTTATTCCAAAAGCCCACACATCCGTAGCTTCACAAAATTCCAAGCCGTTGTCGTCAAAAAGTTCCGGTGCCATATACGCCCAAGGTAAAACCTAAATTTTAACATTGTAAAATTATTTACATCATCATAAAATTGTTGCCAATCAGAGTAAGGTTGGAATGTTTTAGATTTGAAAGACGTCTATTTAATTGTGTTATGTGTACTGGCTATAGATTAAAGAATTTTTGGAGAAAATGAACCAAAACGATTTTCTATTTTTTCAATTTGTATTTGTTGCACACCTCTTCATGGCCACTGGGTTGGTTTGTCATCTCGGGGAATATCGAAATTCCAAAATCGGCTATTTTAGCTATCAAAAAATCTCCAGTTTTTTTCAGTAGCACGTTTCTAGCCGCCAAATCCCTGTGGACAATCTGTTAAATAAGTATTGAAAAACATTAAACTATGACATTATTGTTGTCTGTTTTAAATAAGAAAGTTTTACTGTCATTTAAGTTACCTTTAGACTGGTTAAAAACTTCATTCCACAAGCAATTTGATATGCCCACATAATTAAGTCAGTTGTTGTAAACTTTCGCATTGATAGAACGACGTAACCTTGTACGCTGTAAATATTCAACAAAGAATAAATCTTATATACGAAAATTATTAATAATTTTGTAATAAAGTAATAAATAACGTCCAGTTCATATCCAAAGTAATTAAAATTGTATTCAAATTAACATGATGTTTAATAATTATTACCCATTTCCCGTAGCCGGGGCTACATTAACGTTGTCATGGTGGGCTCCAGAAAAAACAATTTCCTCGCCTATAATCTCGTCATAGAAATGGGTGCGATATTCCTTAAGAAAATCTTCCAAGCTGTATTCACAGTATTCCAGTACAACTTGAAGTTTTCCTGGAACAAAATCATTTTCCATCAATAAATAAATAAATAAACGACATAATTATTCTACTTAGTAGGCACGAAGATTCAGAATTCGACCATTCCACAACAATATCTCTGTTCAATTTACAAATTTGTGAACCCAATTCAAGTGGAACTGATCAATACACTTACCATATTCGATTTGATTCGTGACAGCACCAACAAGCTTCACCACATAGTCATGTTCCCCCAAGCATTGTATGTACTGAAAGATTTTTAATTCATCTTTCGAAGCCTTAAAGCCCAGTAAAAATTGTTCGGCACCACCCTCATTATTTGGTATTTTGACCGCAACATCGACAGGTGTGCCTCCATCTTCAGGTGTATATTGCATACGCACTACTATTCCAAACGCGCCTTTCTTCTTGGTCTGACCCGCTACAAAGATTAAAGAATGCCATCAAATTACACAAGAATGATTGCTGAGAATATTTCAACTTCAAACTCCTCAAGAAGGAGGAACGATATTTGTTTAGGAAGGTTGTTGTCTCACGTATTGGTATTAGTCTTTCCGGTTTCAGCTCGTATTTGCGTTGGTATGGAAGTTTTGTGGCAAGGTTCCGCCCATCTTTAAGAATGTTGGGGTCATCTGCTAAATTTTCATTCCCATGTAACCATGTCTCGAGCTCTTTTGTTGTCATGTGAAGTCTCTTTTGTAACTGAAGGAAGTATAGAGACCAAAACAGGTTCTACAATTTTCTGGTTTAAAGTATTTCAATCAAATATATCGTAATTTGTAAATAACAGAGCACGTACCTTGAAGTACGCGTAACCGAAAATCACGCAAATTATGACAACAAAAGCAATTACGCTTCCAATAATCCACCAAGTAGCATCTACAAATTCCAATAATATAAAAAAGTCAACATCAACAGCCTAATGTTCAAAGAGATATGTTATACTTTATGAACTTACCCGGTTTGGAAATAACTGTAACATTCATACGATGAATAGCACGGGGTCCACGTCCATTAGTTATATTACACGTCCAAAGGTCGGTGATATCAAAGCCAATGTTTTTTCCTTTTGAAAACGTCATTGAATAATTTCTCGCCCTCGTGTTATTCCATGGGAACCAGTTGCTAGTGGACGGGGTAGGATCCTTGTAATGGTCTGAAAACGGCTACAGTCAAAAATGAAGAGTCAAACGAATGATCATGTAAAAACTGTGTAATGGATAATATTTGTATAATATTATTTTATATGCATATTTCAGTACCCGTCCATTCTTGAACCACGTAATATATGCCTCCGGCGTGGCTTCCGACGCAACACAATAAATTGTCAAGTTTACATCGGTTTCGTAGAATTGTACTTGAGACGGACTGGATTCGCTTTCGATGATTATTGGAGGTATTGCGTCTTCGAATATTAGAATCATAAAATGTAATTCCCAGAAAAGATGATAAAAATGCTAAATTATTCACGGATCAGTATCTTAAATGAATTATAAGAACTTACCAATTATGGTAACATTTGCAGTAGCATTCCAACCCCAACCCGATGACCTTAGGCGGGGAGCGATACAAATGTATTTGATGATATCTTTGGAAGTAACGTTCACTTTCCATTCCTGATGGTAGTATCCATTTATGTTACCAGTGTCACCAGAGTTTTCTAAAACTGTGAATTAAAGTTGTTATTTGAATCCTTTGAATGAATTTTGGATGTCAATAATTTATCTGCGAGTTAAAATTCTGACACTTGCCCATTTCGTTAGCCACAACTTTAGAGCCATTCTTAAATTCAGCCAGTAGTTGAAGGCCATTAGAGAAGGCGTATTTTGATGCTTGACAATTGATCATTACAGTATCATTTACAAATATGTTGTTATTGCTCATGTGGTCCGGAAATTTTAGCTCCATCGGTGGTCTAGCCAGATCTGAAATACGAATGCAAAGATTGCGAGGATGCAAAGATGCACATATTGCGATTAATTATGTAGAGCTTAATGCAGAGGAGAATGCTTGATGATTTAATTTGTATGACCAACTTACTTTTTCCATCAAGTTTAACGAACTCGAAAATCTGGTATTTATCACCTCCCACGCAAATTGCCAAACCGTTGGAGTGTGGGCAGTTAATAAGGTTGCTAGGTTTTAAGTCCTGCAAAAAATATTGTGGCTGAATTACACTTTACGATTTAACAAGGCATATGCTCATATTATCAATATTAAAATTGCATTTTTTCAATTTTAAGTTGTCTTACACTTTTTGCAAGCTCAACGAGTAGGTTGCAATGAAAGGGATTATCACATGCTATTATTTGTGCCGCTGGAGTGTGGTTGTTAATGCATTTAAAGCAACCCCCCGTGTACTCAATGGATATATCGTTGGATTGAGCTGAAAAGAATTGATTAACATAATCAAACTTGTTGTAGCATGAACATATTTATACAAATGAACATAAGGGATCTAGAGCGAGTGACTCTGATAATCAAAAGCGACGGACACTCCAGTCTAAAGGCTTGAGATTAATGGTATAATACTTATTGTCTTACTAAATTCGTTGGTATTACGCTGAGCACTCTTCACAGTCCAGTTTGTAGTTTTGTTATCGTGACATGTATAAGTTCCAAGAATATATTTGATTGAATTCTCACGAATGTGATATCCTACTTCAGGATAATGCTTTATTTTCAGATGATCTTCAAGTACTGCATCGAAAATAGACGTGCTTTCATTCTAAAATAATGAAAGTGTGTTAGGAAGTATATCTGGCAATTATTATAGTTCAACATATTCAACATGCAATTTTCTGTAAGTATATTTATCAATGTTAAAGACATTTTAATTACCAATTTTTTTAAACTTGCTATGGATGAATCTAGTCCACACGGTATCACTACTTCGTAGAGGTTCGATGGAGTGGGGCTAACTTCCAAATTCACTGGATTCTCACTGGCTTTGGGTAACTCACCTGTAATTAGGGTGAATAGCGATAGTAAATGCTTTGAAATTTAATCTTTATACATCATGGTTTCATTATTTGCAAAAGTTTTTACGTCATGGGACGGTTCCTATTTGTAGTTCCTTACCGTAAAAATAAATAGATGCGTTATTAGAATCATTTTTCCATTGGAGCTGCTGAAACGTTGAATTTTGACTGGATTGTCCCTGCTCTTGCGCCATCAATTCCCCACAAGTATATCGTCCAGCCATGGAGGAGTACATCGATAGCTGATTAAGCTCAATAATAACTTCGTAGCACCATCTAGTTGCATTCTCGTTCCATTGGCCTGCTAGAGTTCTAGTAGTATGAATCTTGAGCGCGTTGTGAAAATCAGATAACTGAAAAATTCATGTTGTAATTTATTTATTAGTAGGGAACCATGTGCATAATTGATAAATAATAAAAATTGTTATTGTAAAGTTTACCTTGCCTGGTCCATGATACTGCCAAGCTACAGGCTGGGATGATTTGCATTTTAGAACGACAGCACCACAGGTTGGTATTTTTTTAATCTCCTTCCATTCCTCCTCCACCCAAAGATCAGGGGATCCTGCATCACAATTAGCACCTTTCTCAATGTTGCTGTCACTAATTGTCACAACTGGCCCCTGTGAACATTCAGTGAAAGGTTCTTCGCTGCTACTAGAAGCTCTCTCTTCTATGGCTTTCGTGTAACTAGCTTGTAGTATAATACATACAAGAATTGAACTAATTAAGTAACGAGATTTTAAGGAAATTGACAAAAAGTCGGCCATTTGTATGCTGTTGACTAGAAGGTGTCTCAACGTAATTCGAAAACACAGTATTTGCACCTGTGGTGTTTAGGGCTTCTATAGTTCTAATACAATATTAATTATTAATTAATATTGTTATACTGTAACTATAACAATAATTACTGCTAGAAGATTCTCCTCTGGAGGCTGACAGGGGTTGCAATGGCACGGCAATAAACAAATGAAAGGAAATAAAATGATAAACAGCTACACAGAACTACTTTTGGTTTCAGAGAAGCGGAAATGAACAGACGTTGCGACCGCATCTGCTGCAAAAGTGACCACATAGTTTGCTAGTTCGCTCGTATTTAATCGTCTTTAGCAAGAATGAAAACGTTTTGATACACACGTAATGTCGTAATTATAAGTGTATGTATACAGCGTCAGAAATAACCAGTTCCATTTTTATGTCTCACCAACTAATTCTGTCCGTATTGGGATTGCACTAATTGTAGGCAAGGATGTTGTTAAAGAAATCAAATTCTCAAATCTAGTGACAATTTTTAAAAAGTTTAAGCCAACAAAGTAAGCATGCTATGAACAATTTTTCCATTTTATTAATATCTAATCTACTAGTTTAGATGTAAAAAAATATGTTTGTTCTTTTACTGCAACTGTCATACTTTTTGCGTTTTATTTTCAAAATAGGATTTCCAACATAATCTTGATTTCGCTTATTATGACGAATCTACTCGAAACGTTTACCAGAAAGATTACAGAGCACTCCCGACACGCAAATATTTGAACCAAATTTCAACACTAGAACCTTTGATCTCAACGTGTCAAACGGCAAAATAGGGATGATAAACATTTCCGTAGAATTGTCTAATTTTAGATTAGACGTGACGGATATAATTAAGTACATCTAGGGATCTTAAAAAGTATAAGACACTCTGTGACGTGTACAAGTCAGTTCTTTCCATATAAGTATGTACTTACAGTTACAACAACTGTTCATGCTTTTTCAATATTAGGCAACATAGCTTATTTTTGGAAATGTTGGAATCCATTATAGACCTTTTGTCTTGTCTTGCAAACTCGAAAAACTGCAAATCACACATCATACAATAATTATTATTGTCAATAGATTCGGCTATCTCCAAAACTGACAACTTGAATTATACGTACAACGAGTTATACGTAGCCTTATTATACGTATATTTCAAAATACTTACAAAGATGTTGAAGGCAAGGAAGTATACATATATACTACATACAGCTTGTGACCTCAAGTTGGTGAAAACCTAATTATTTTGAGAGAATATTTTTATTAGGTTTAGCAGAGAAGTCATAGAATTGCTTGCGTTAACATACTACTTTAAGATAACAATATTAAAACTATCCCAAACGGTTTCAGTTTAAGCCAATAATGTGTGATCATTATGAAGTTCGTAAATATGATGTAAATTTATGTAATGTTTTCTTATGTTCGATAGTTCGATTCTGTATTATTTCATCTGATCATACAATTTTGCATGTATATTCAAGACTAAAAGTTCTCACTCGCTTTAACATTTGCTTTAGAAGTTGTGGGAATTATACACAGTAAGTTGAATATTTTAATTACATGCTCTCATGAAGTCAATGCGGAAGATTATTTGGGTATACCTTCTTGGAACATGACTTGACTCATCGCATTTGATTCTTGGGAATTACTTCTGCAGGCTCTTCAACACTTGGAAGGTCTGGAGAGAGATTGTGTGTTTGGCATGTGTAGTCCATTGCGGTCACAAAAGCGAATAAAAAATGTTGTTTATCAAATCCAGCAGTAGTAAATGTACAGACAATTTCGTGCAAGAAATTAGATTCAATTCCATGTGTAATTATATGTATGCAATGCTTTTGTATTTTGCAATGTTGTTATTTATTTTTTCCTTTGAACTGAATAATCGTATTGGGATATTTGTCATATGTTGAAATCATGAATGATTACTCACTTTTCTGCAGAATTCTCTTAAATCTTATAAACAGATAGAGTTATCGCCGATGCTCACTCAAGTGAATTTTTGAGTTTTAACATTTTTATGTCGCCAGGGAATGTATACGTACTTATATTACCAAAATTCCCTTATTTATTCAATATTGAGCAATAATATTTAAAAAAAAAAATAAACTCTAAATTATTTATTAATCTCATCAAAATCAACACGACTGCATGAATTTCACAAAAAAGCTATTTTATTATTAATTTAAGATATTCTTAAGCTTTTGTCACTTACAGAATTTAATGTTATGTTTGTATTTATTTCATAGGCAAATTCATAAACAATATTTGGTTAAAGTTGTTCATTTCAAGAGCATGCACCACATCACAACCATTTTTAATCATTTAATCATACCCTTTTGACTACCTTTTAGTTATTCTGTGCAGATATATTTATTATATTAATTGGTATTAAAGAAATATTTAAAACTAGGATTATACGGTAAATTATATGTAACAACAAATATTTAATTAACAAATATTATTTATTTTGCGCTGAGGATCACAAACAAATTGATATCAGCAGTTTTGCAGATACAAAGTGTATTTTCAAAACTTATGTCTACTTACAAATTATCCCTAATAACTTATTCTTTAGTTTATATACAAATGTAAAACTACTATAGAACGAATTATAGTAATTTGTCAAATTCCAAGGAATCAGTCGTAGCCTCTCCGAAATACCCAGTATTGTATTAACTTGTAATGCCACAGTACGTATGTAAGGCATTTATATTGCATTATAAATAATAAAAACCTTAAACCTTTATATGAATATACATTTTAAAGCATTTTTAAAGATTTTTGGAACTCTAAAACTTCATTTTTGTATTTTAATCATATCCGGAATAATTAATTTCCTGATAATTGCATGTATATACAATTCATTCTTTTTAAACTTTCTGTTGAGTTATGAGTTCGGCGTTGGCTTTTTCTTTGAACATAAACAAGGAAGCCAATGCTTACAAAAGGGTAAAATGTGTTTGGCACGTCTGATTTCAACTGCTGGTCGTTCTTCAATTGCCATTGACATTGGGAGCAATAATTGCAGGTCATCTAGTGTTACGTACTGTAAATACAGAAATCATATGTACTTGTACGTATATGTATTTTGACTGAAGTTGTATACTTATATTATTTGAAATATTAGAATCAAGTAAATAAAAACTAGTAAAAAAATAAAAATTTTACCTTTTGGGGTTCATATACACTGGGTGGAATGGTCTGTCTATATTCCTCTGGCAAAAGTTCAAAAAACATTTTGGCCAAGTCAGTGAACTCTGGTCTATGGGAAGGTTCATGGGCCCAACATTCACACATAATGTCATATCTAAAATTAAACAATATATTATTAAAATTATGACAACTTAAAAAAATCAAAAAGTAAATAAAACTAAAAAAAAGTATCAGCAACTAAGTCTCTATTACGCAATTCCTAACTTACATGTAACTGTTGGCATAATAAGGCTTAGGATTCCGCAGATTTTCATTTTTAATTTGATTAACAAATTCGCGTCCGTAATCGAAACCCTGGTAGATTTTCTGCCTGACCAAAGAAAATATTTCCCAAAGGGTAATGCCATAAGCCCACACATCTGTGGCTTGAGAAAATGTCATGTCAGTGACGTCTAGGACTTCCGGGGCGAGGTGGTGCCAAGGCAAAACCTATACAATTTAATGTAATACAATGAAATAAAAATAAATATAATATAATAATAAAATACAAAAAGGTGTACTATCACTTTACTTTGCATTCAGAATTTAGAAGAATATTATACAATAAGAAACACTTTCTTACTTCTGAGCACTCAGTCGGTTTGATGTATTCGTACTGCTTTTGCCGCAGCTTTTTTGAGAGACCAAAATCCGAAATTTTAGCGACTTTAACTCCTCCAACATCTTTAAGTAATACATTTCTGGCCGCCAAGTCTCTGTGGATAATCTGTTGAGGAAATCCCAGCATATGCACAAAAGAAGTTTTGTTATCATGTAATAATTTTTTGAGATCATGTGACTATGTAATAAAGTATATAATTTACCTTGCGAGAAGTTAAGAATTGCATCCCACATGCAATCTGAAACGACCAACGAATTAAGTCCGACGTTGTAAAATTTGCATCCGATATTTGAGACTCTTCACCCGAGGTTTCAGGGATTTCATCCGGTGTTTCAGGCATTTCAATCGCTGTTTCGAACACTTCATCATCTACTGTTTCGGACTCTGGGTTGAAAGACAGTTCGACGTAACCACTTCTGTAAGATGTAAAAATAAGATGTGAATCGCATTAATTATCACCCAAGCCATTTAATAATGATAACCTTACTTACCCCTGTACGGATTTAACATTATTATGAGTGGTTTTTGGAGAGTAGACTATTTCATCCTCGAGAATCTCATCATGGAAGAAATTGCCATATATCTTCAAAAAGTCGTGCAAATCGGGTCCACAGTATTCCAGTACAACTTGAATTTTACCTTTGATTTAAAAACGATTATACATACAGTATAACAATTTGAAAACGATTATATAATTATACAGTATAAAAATTTAAAAATGCTGTATTTTCTAAATTGGCTTTCCTGTACTTTCTAGGATCTCAGTTCTTACCTTCGTCAATTTTAGTCGTAACTGCTCCCACAAGGCTAACAATGTGTTCATGTTGTCCAACGTAGCCCAAAATTTTGAGCTCGTATTTAATTGCTTCCAGAGCAAAGTTAGGTTCCGAAAGGAATAACCGTCTGTAAAGGCCGTTCTCTGATACTCTTTTAGGTGACTTTACGGCGACTTCAATTACCTCACCGTTGGAACGCTTCAGCATACCCTTTTTAACCACCCCAAAAGTTCCCTCTCCTAAAGGAGGCGATTCTTCTATACATCAAATGGCAAGGAAAATGCTGGATCAATACTTTTGCAATACATCAGTAATCATACTATACTTTTAATACTAATCATAATCAACAATATTCTTAATAATTAATTAATGATTTTTTTCCTATCAAGTACTCACCTAATACTGTAAGGTCTCGTGGCGATAATTCATACTTTTTTTGTTGGTAGGGAAGAACGGATGCAATACGACGACCACTGACGCCCATGAGGGATTTTAAATCTTGAATGAAAGTCCTATCGCCGTATAAAAACCGCTTGACTTCCTCCGATGACATTGCTAATTGCCGTTGTATCTGTAAGCACAAAGGTCATATCAATGTAAATGTAATAACTAAAACTGGCTACGGTAGGTAAATTATAAGTCCAATAAGCTTTATTAAATTATATTGATTTGATTATTGGATTTGTACTGTAGAAGTAGAAGTTTAGTATGAAGCTATTTAAGTACAATAACTGACATTTTTTAAATAATGATTTTTGTCAAAGATATGTACTTTAAATAGGCATTAACGTGAATGCTATACAATTATATTAAAATTAAAGTTCATAATTCAGTTAAATGTATATATTTTAATGCAAACACATTGCTTACCTTGCGCTCAAACACTCTTCGGTGTACGAAACAAAAACAAATGCCAACGGCTACAAATAAAATGGCAGCTCCAATAGTTATGCCTGCGAAGATATAAGATACTTCTGTGTGTGACTCCTGTGTATTCCTGTGTGTTGTCAGCTGACCTAGAATGTTTGAAAGAGAAGCATGGATTAAAATCTCGATCAGGGTACGTAGTAAATATGAATTAAATAAGAAACGTGCAATTAGCATTAATTTGATTTCATCTCTCTTACTTGAGATGGTTCTAGAAAATAGAATTACAAGTGAACCTTTAACAAGAAGCAATAAACTAAATAAAGAAAACAATAAATATTACACAAACCACACCTTGATCAGATTTAGAAACAGCGATGAGATTTATTTCGTACAGGGCACGGGGTTCAACTCCGTTGGAAGCATTGCAGACCCAAATTCCGTCGATGTCCACACCTATGTTCTTAGCCTTTTTAAAAAATATCATTTCCTCAGTTTCATTATCGTCCCTAGGTATTTTTTCGTGATCAACTTTCTTGTATGTGAACGGAAACATCTACAATGGAAACATTAAAAATTAATTTAAGTACCATGCATATTTTAAATATTTCATTTTATTTTACAAACATATAATAATATTGATAGCATTACATCTCCATCCTTGAACCACTCAATTATTGGTGACGGGTACCCTCTCGCCACACACGTAATGTTAAAATCGGTGTCAGTCTCGTAGACTTGGACTATGGAAGGTGATGACTCAGCATATAGTAT
>JAQGAK010003324.1:0-15543 GCA_034696945.1 Lipothrix lubbocki
TACACTGAACTCTCGCTATAAGAGAACGCTATGAATCACCAAAATCAGTCTCTTATATAGGAATTCTCTTATAGAGAGAGCTATTATGCATATAATTATGACATGTGGGCCCAAAGGATCTCTTACAGAGAGAGTTCTTTTATATGGAAATTTCTTAAGCGAGAGTCCGGTGTAGTAATGTTCTCATGTGTAGCATATTGTTCCTTATACGAAGACATAAAACTGTTCCCAAGAGGAGCAAAATCGGTAAAGTGGTTTCGGAGTTACCCGGGTTTTTTAAAATAAGTCGCCCGATTTGGCTGAAACTTGGTATACATACTAGTCTTGAGGCATACACCATGGACAAGTACGAAGATGAGCCAAATCGGGCTAACCGAGTTACCCAGGTATTTTTTCATACATCATCCGATTTTGCTAAAACTTAGTATACATAGTCTCCAGGCATTTTGCTTTAATAAGCTCATAGTGGAGCCAAATCGGGTTACCCGTTTCTGAGTTACCTATGAGTATTTTTTTAAAAATAACCGTTTCTGCTGAAATTTTGTTTTCAAAGTTTTCATGCATAGGGCATTGAATATTTGAAATTTTTGACAAATCTGTTGAAGATCGGAGTTATCCGGGTTTTTCGTACAAAATTCTACCAATTTTATCAAAACTCAGTATATGCAATCTCCAGGTGGGGACGATGGATTATTTGAAATCGAAACAATTCAGTTAAATATTTTCGGTGTTACCCGGGTTTTGAGAAAATTATCGATCAAAATGACATGTATTGACTGTAAATTAAAAAATAACTTGGGATATTAAACGCTGTTTTAAACATTGACGGGTCCGCTGATAAATAACTGGGTAGTTTGGCTGGCGCTTCCCCTTCGCAATAGCACCCTTTTAGGGGTGCCATAAACCGCTGCAAAGCGACGACTTTTTAAAGATCATAAACTTTGATGAATGCTTTATCTATTATTGTTATTATTATTGCAATCAGTTACATTAGTGATGCCCATTAGAGTTCTGTTAGAAAATATCTACGATGACAACCAAAGTTACAAATTGTATCAAGGTTACAAGATGATAACAATATTTAGAGCATGGTTAGTAATTTCTATTGTATTGATCATAGTCAGTGTCTTCAGAAAATTGATTGAAAATGGATTATATGTATGGTAGAATCATTGCAGCGGAGCGGAGATGAATTCAACCATGAAAAGCATCAATATGTACAATCAGATCACGAAGTTTTGCGGACAGCATTAAACTTTGTACAAACTTTGGCACTGATATTTGCTTGGTTCGTAGTCATTCTCGTCATTTTCTTTTGCTTCGAATGGATTTACTCTAGGTTGTATTGGGAGTAATATTGTTTCATATGGGTACAGCCAGATATTACTGTTTTTATGTCAAATTTCGCTAATATTTGTAGTATGTTTGTCGTAATGAAAGCGATTTAACTCAAAATTTTCGGCTATTTAAAATTATCAGTTTTCAAATATTACCAAATTAAAATAATCAGTTGGAACAAACTTCGAAGATTCCCACGCTGATTAAGCGTTTCTCAAATAAATGTTGTATGGGTTAAGCTTTGTCGATATCATCATGCTTTTAGGTTTACATATGGAGATTAACTGCCGGACGACTTTTTCGTAAATATGAGGCGCAAAATGTTACAGTGGTAGTGATAGTGAGGTTTCTTATGACCCGAGTTGTTTACAGCGCAGGATTTTTCATGTCTAGCCGTAATGCTTTATATTGGCAGGGAAATTTCTGCCATACAAAGTACAGATACACGGCGTGTTCATATTTGCAGTTGGCAATTTTTGGAAAAATACTGTTCATATCATTCAGTTTTACTTTTTCGCCTACCGCAATGTGTTTACTATATTTGTCCATTCAACGGCTTTATATTTTATTTAATACCCAATATACATATAAATGTATGAGTAGTAACTGTAAATTTTTATTTTAGAATTTAATAAATAAGCTAATGTAAAATGAACAATTTATTCGTTGTTTTTCATTATCTGACTTTCTGTTATTTTTTGCTTTAATTCCATTATAAGACATATGTGCACAAGTGTTCAGGTAGGGAACTCACAAGAGTGACATGCGGAAAAACATATGTTTCAATGTCAAATCGAAATTATGAATGGTGTTAAATTTCATATTGTTTCCCATGCTGGAAAGAAATAAATGAGATTAATATTATTTTTCCTGCCTATGCGCTGTAAATGTGTGCTTTTAAATATATTTATACGTTTTTACATTCAGCAGGTGTGTGTGTGCCTAAACACAGGAAAAGATCTACATAAAGGTATAGTTAACATAGAATAGTCATATCCCCGCCCATAATATAATATCCTCTATTATGTTAGATTCGTCCCTTCTTGTGATATTAACTTTACACAATTGTTTTTATCGCTGCAGATAATTGAACAGATGTTTGCGCTCTTCATATTGGCTCTGCATACATTTGTATTTTACAAAAAATAATAATTTTATAACAATTCTAACTTGTCTGTAGGCATATTCGTGTTTTACATAAGAACTTTTACTGTGACAATATTCTTGTTTTTGAAAATGTCAAAATTTTTTATGTCTGCCGCAGTTGTACTGCTCTGTTGTTCTTTATTGAGTAGCTTCAGTCAAGTCAGGGGCCAAGGTATTAATAAGAATATAATAAGCACAAATATGGAAATCGTTATTTATTTTAAAATATTACAAAAATTATTGTTTTCTATTCAAACCATCAATTTAATTACTTATAATTTCAAAAATGGCCGAAAACTAAGTGCAATATTTAACAATTTAATAATAATAATAATAGAATATTATTTTTTTCAGCATCAAAATGCAAAAAGTTGTGTCTGGGTAAAAACGTTTGCTACCCGAAATATTCGTGCAAAGATTCATCTTGCGTACAAGAGTATCATTGTCTAACGCGTAAGTAAATTATTTTTGCATTTTGTATAAAATATTTTGGTATAATTTTATTTGTTGGTCACAAACACAACACAAAGTGGTAAGTACACTTGATCAAGATCATTCTAATAAATTTTTCACAGCTCCGAATCCATGTATTAACCCGTGCCCAATTGGATCACAGTGTTTTGCTGCATGTATTGCTGGATGGGGTAAGCATTGACTTTTTGTTTTTTTGACATTTGCATACATAAATTCTCAAATAGCTGTGACTGATTGCTAATTAAATTCATTAACGCTCACAGATCCAAGTCCCTGCAAGGATGTCGTTTGCCGGGCCGGGTATAATTGTAATGACACTGTTTTGAATTGCGATCAAACAACTCAGACGTGTAACCCGCCGCCCGTTTGCCAGCCTATATGAAGATATTGTACCTTTATTTTCATTTCAGTTGTTCAATTAAAAATCACATTTCAAAAATGTTCATTGTAGTGACAAAACTTTATCGATACATTCCAAAATAACTGTAACGAGCATAATCGTTAATAATTACCAGTGATTAAGTATGAATAATCATATACATTTAATGTTTAAATTGTCAAATTTTTAGCCGTTAAATCTAAAGACAAGCTTAACAAAGTAGTATGCACACACAATTTGAGTTTTCCTTTGAATATTATTCGGCATAACTGTTTATTGTAGGGTTGGTTCTGCAGTCAAATTTGAGCGTATAATTATTATTAAACTTTTAATCAATAAAACGAAAATTTATAAACAGTCAATTATTATTGTATATTTCCATTTGAACATTAGGAAATGAATAAAACATACATGTGTTTAACTTAATTGACTTCCTATGACGGTGTGCAAATATGATTAGGTACAACGATATGGTTGCGAGTATTGAGCTTGCGTGATTTTAGGGCTTTTATGAAATTAACTAATTAGTGACAGAAACAAGTGAAAGAACAACTGAACAACTATTCTTGTTACTTCAGAACATCCACATGGAACAATGAAGTTGTCGAATTTGATTGTTTGGTTCTTTCTTACAATCACCACAGCAACACCTTTGCCAAAGCGAGCAAATTTACCCGATATTTTAGTATGGGAATTTACATTTCGGGACTGTTTGCTGGTTTTGATCACACCGGGTATTATACTTGAAAACTTTGATTCTTTGTCGACGCCATTTGTGTACTCGAACGAATATGCGTCTTTAAGGCAAACGGGAAATTACAGTGGCCAAATTTTATTTGCCAAGTTGGAAAAGCAATACGATGTTTCCAGCTGTCAGGCCGTGTTTGCACTTTTCAGACGATTTCCCCCATCTGGCCAACACTTGGATTCTATTAGAAATGTATTGCCACCGTACCAATCAAAACCTTATACAGCTATGGGTTTTATCACTAAATCCTTGACTAATCAAGTGAAAACGTTTATACGACTTGTAATAGATGCCGTTAGTGATCGTGATCTGCGCAGATTTTTCCTTGTAATAATTCGACCGAAAATCTTGAAATCTCGATATACAGAGTTGTACTTCTTTAAATGGCATGCCGTCTGTCGTTTATGTTTCGGTTTGCCGATTCGAGTTTTTTCTTTATCAACTTGCATTCACCGATTGCAATTAATTCAATGCATTAATAAAGTCACTGGCACTATATTCCGCAATTATAACCACGTGTACGTCCCTCCTGTGTACAATTTTATTACCCCGCGCACAAATTTATTAGCTTTCAAACGTGCTCTGTGTATGAAATCTTCTCTAGATTTTAACAGCGTTATACTTAACCTGGTGTATTTAAAATACTCCAATCAATCCTTTCATTCGTCGAAATTTTTCAAACACTCTAAGAGAACACCCGAATTAATTTTTACTTCCATGAAAATCTCTGGTGCGGGTAATTTTGGAATGCTTTTACCAATTCAAAAGGACAGTTTAGTTTTTATGACCTGTAGTGGCATCAAAAGGTATCTGTCTTACAATCTCTATCTTCGACCTTTTCAATACCAGGTCTGGATGTTTCTAGGCTTGACGATAATTTTATCCAATTTAAGTGTAATATTGATTTCTAAAATTGGCAAAAAGAAATTTGAAGTATTAGTGATGCCCATTAGAGTGCTTCTGGAAAATATCTACGATGACAACCAAAGTTACAAATTGTACCAAAGTAACAAGATGAAATTAATATTTTCAGCGTGGTTAGTAATTTCGGTTGTATTGAGCAATGCGTACAAAGGAATTTTCACTTCAGATCTAACTGCACCGACACTAATCAATGGTCCTGAAATACTAGAGGATTTGGAAAATATTCAATTAATTTCATTCTTTTCTAAGGATCTTTTTTATTTATATCGAAGCGACATTGCCGCCCAAAACCACAAACGGGGGAACCGCCGAATTTCTTTATCCGACTGTCCCGTTTGTAAGAAGTTGTTTAATTTAACAGATATCGGTATGCTTTTACAATGGATGGATATTGCTAGTACAAGACCCGGTGATAATGATCTTAAGCTTGCACACCAATTGAAGTATATTTTCCCAAACTTAGTAATTGCTAACCAAACTAAGGAGGGCGTATTGGAAGATGAAGTCTCGAGTTGCGACAACATTGCTTTATTAGAATTTGGTAGTCGTGTTCCACGATTCCAAGTTCCACCTTAGCGTGCCAGAGGAATCAAAAAGAAACCATTTGTAACAAGTCAAGAAATAATTCGGACGGAATTGACAGTTATTACAAAAAACAGGTATGATAGTGATATTGGAGTAGTCAGTTTCTTCAGGAACTTGATTGAAAGTGGAGTTTACATATGGCTCAAGGATAGACTTGAATCCTTGCAGCGAACCAAATACGACCTGGAAAAGCTTCAATATGTACAATCAAGGTACGAAGTTTTGCGGACGTCGTCGAACTTTGTACAAACGTTAGCATTGATTTTTGTTTGGTTCGTCGGCATTCTTTTGATTATCCTTTGTTTGGAGTGGATTTTCTCTCGTTTTTATTGGGCTTAGTATTAATTCATACACACACAGCCAGATATTCCTTTCTGTTCTTGATTTTCGTAAATATTTATATTATTGTCATCCTACTAAACCCCATTTAACACTTAAAGTTGTCACCTATTTAAATCTGGGCGGACAATATGACTTAATTAATAATGTGGTTAAATTTAAATGTTTGCTTCTTTTAAAAAGTTTGGTGAAATCAAAATGTAAAATACTATAGAATTTGTTGTTACAGTTCAGGAAAATTCCGAATAAATTACAATTTTATTTCGTGCTTATTTTATTGTGATCTTCAAAGCGTCAATGGCTTAAAACAAAACATTAATGAAGTTTGATAATTGAGCATAACTCTCCAAAACAAGGTCATCCAAAATACGAACGAATTCACTTCCAGCCTCTCCACGTTAACACCGCGTATAAGATCACCCAGCTCTACATAAGTATAATACGAAAGGGCTATAGGGACGACAAAAGTAAAATTCCAATGAAACTTTCAACAGTTTCTTCGTCGGTTAAACCAAAATACTGATGAACCCCGAAGACCATTGCAGATGTTAATTGTTAGGCACGGGCAGTCCCACGCTGTGCATTTCTTCTGCGGAAGTGACGAACTGGTCCACGACCTCTTGCAGGCCTCGTTTGCTATTGTTTTCGAGAAGGTGGTGAATGGCACAGGTATGTTTGTGGACTGGGAGGGAAGTCAAATGTAAAACCACTTTTTCTGTAATAACAATAATATTTATTTTTTAAATCTTTTACACTGTGCATCACATAATATTAAATAATAATAAATTACTTTTATTTAAAATAATTTTGTGGTTAAAGTACGAAGTACCTTTAAGTATTTCAACGAGGTAGTTGTTTTAGAGACTTAACCTAAGAGACTACATAAAAAGCAATCCTGTATCCGCATCATTTAATTGTAATCACTCACGAGCTTTGTGGATATAAAATCCGGATGCAAATAATTTATAAAATTAATGTATTTCACACGATGAATGCTGTGAAATTGATGTAAATAAGTTGGATTTTTGTGGATAGACAATTTGTTTAATTTATTGCTGTGAACAACTTGTACCTTGTCCATACTTGAAATTCTTATTTTTCCTCTGTAAACTGACAACATCAAATCTTTTCTAGTGTGAGACTACAAAGTTAATTAAATCTTTAAATAATTGTGGCTATTTTTGAAATTTTACTGAAGTTTGATTAATTTAACTGTCATGATCGAAACTTCATTGAGTGCACTGGCTGAATCTAAATCGATACCATTGGTCGAAGCTTCTATTTATACTTCATGTTTATATTTCTAAGGAACAGGACTTTATTTGTATATTATCTCTTCTCAGAATTTTCTATTAAATTGTATCTATATACTGCTTATTCTACATTTGTCTATTTGGTAATTGTTCCATGTATATAAACTATCATATAACTATTTATAGATGGGAAACTATATCAACTACCATATATTTATTTATAGATGAGAAACTATATATTGACCACCATATGTCTGTTCACTACTATACATACACTCCCTAGCTGGCTTATTATCTAATGCAGCTATCGTACGATCATATATGATTTTCTGCCTAAAATATAGTACCATCGAGAACTAATCAGATATATAACTTGAAAGAGTGATTGGTGGTCCCAAAACAAAGTATATAATTTAATAATGAACGTAAAAGAGCCATAAAAATATTCGATTGAGACCGTCAAAACGCAAACAAAAAGCAAACAGCATTCTTTTACATTTGTATTTGCAGTAATTTCAGACTTATGCTAAAAGGATAGAATGACAATATTGTTTCTGACCTCGACATTTTCAAAAACTAAAAGTGTGCACTCCACTAACCCTACTTCTCTACAAAATAAATTTTTCAACAATGCTCATGTGTCAAAATATTCGAATCAGACCGTCAAAACACAAACATGAAGCAAACAGCATAGGCATTCTTCTACATTTTTATTTGCAGTATATTCAAACTTTATACAAACTAGTTTTGCGGTATTCAACTTGGCTGAAAGCAAATGACAGGTCACTTTATAACAATTAAATAATGATAAACTTTACGGCCCGGTGAAATAAACACATGTCAGGACAGTTTTTAATGCAAATGTCTACCGTTTACTGAAAATGTAGGAAATGACTCGTATTATTCAAATATTAAACTTGCTTAAACGAAACCATACATGAAAAAAATTTACAAGTAGGGTTGTTTGGGTGCAAACTATTTGTTTTTGATAATGTCGAGGTCAACAAATATTTCCATTCTACCCTATCAGCATAAGTCTGAAATTATAGTTGACTTTCCTTCGCTGTTTTCATCAACGAGCTATACTTCCTTTTCCTCCATTACCACCAGCTTAGTATAGGGAACATAGGTCTTCCAGAGGAATCACCGTCTCACAATCTGGCCATGAAATTTAAGGATTACAACCAGAACTCTGTCGATAGCGTCAGAGCGCGCTTCATGCTCCTCTTTGCTAATATCTTTCGGACCCTCATATATTTCTGTGTCAGACTCCTATTCCTGAGCGCCTCCTTGCCAGACTTGTAAGGAGAACTGTTGGTATTCCCATTATATACTTATACCTATCCAACACATACACACTTTATGCAACGCACATACGTATCTCATAGTAGGAATGAATTCCGAATATGTAATTGTGAAGGAACACGTGCACTTACAAAAAACTACACACAAAAAATATGATTGACACATCAATTAAAAGAATGTAACTACGATACACACATAATGCGTACGTATGAAAACTGCTTATGTCATCCGTCTAAGTTTCTTTCCGCCTCGCCCTTGTTTTTACTCTCAATAATTTTCATGTTATCCTTGAAATGTCATGATCCAGGAATTTCCTTTTATCAATACAAGTTTTTACTTATTGTCTTAAACTTTGTTAAATTAACTAAAACCACAATGTAAACCTTTAAGAAATAATATAACCAACGCCAAATTTGTCACTAAAATGTAAAAAAGGATGAACAAAAACCACAAGTTAATTAATTCCTACCACAAGAACTAGTGTAGTAGGAATCAGTTTGCACAGAAAATTTCGTATATAAGTACGACATTTCCCCATACAATTTTACTACACAACTTTCTGTCTCAACAGTAACTTCTTTGAATAAACGTAGCAATCTAGCTACAATAAATCCAAGGGACTATTCACATATTACATCTGCAGTTATTCCAACCGAGACCATACTTACCAAATCATGTATTGAGTTACCACGTATCAATAAGAACCATCATATCATCCGTTTCCACAAAGTTCAATTATATAAGATGTTGTTGTCAATCAATAATCAATCAATATTGTCACAGTCCTCGCTGCTCTCTTCACTTTGGGGGCCCCCTAGAGAATGTTATCTTTAACCTGTTCCACCTGGGAAAACTCATTCCTAAATGTCCTTATTCTTTCATTGTGTGTAGCGGTGGCCTTTGTGCTTCTGAAGATACAGGAAATAACGAAATTTAGCGGTAGAAAATTAAAAAAATATTCGGTAGAAACTCTTCTAGAAATATACGGGAACTTTGCAGATGTAACAACGAAAGAGAAGCATTCCATATTTCTTCACGGGATAGGTTACTATCGACCACTGCCGTTAAAAAACTTATCGTTCACGTCTTCCTTACTTACGAGGAAATGATGGTGCTTCTCTTCATGTACTATACACTTGCAGACAACTTCAAGACAGATTATTTATCTTTTTTCGGATCTCTTATCAGTTTATATTTCGTGTATGCGATGGTTATTAGAACATGGTGTTCCAAAGTCTTGCGTCGCAGAGTGCTGAGCTCTCGGCTGGTATAGTCACTAAAGAGTATGATTATAATGAAGCACTTGGACGGGCACTGTTCAAGATGGTTGTTGACTCGTCGGATTATATTAATCTAACGTGGGCGTATGAATAATGCACTCAAAGCAATGCGTCCGCCGATATACAAGCGTGTAGTATCTTTACGCGTGAGAGAAAATGAAGAATAAGAATGACGAAGAATAAAAATGATGAAGAATAAGAATGATGAAGAATAAGAGTGATGAAGGATAAGAATGATGAAGAATATGCAGGACGAAGAATATGAATGATGAAGAATACGAGCGATGCAGAATATGCATGGTTAAGTGATAGGTATAAGGTAGATATACATGTATTGATACGCTGTCAATTCAATATCAATATATTCAATATTTTTTGGTACGGCTCTTTGTTTTACCACCTCCCTCTTCTGCTATGTATTTACTTGTCCTTTTTCCCTCAATTTTCTTTATCCCTGTTTAAGATGGAGGTTGTATAATTCAGCAAACCAGCGTTGAGTTTCACACCTAGATGCCAAATCTTTTAGAAATTGTTGTTAATCGATGCCAAACCTGTACAAATTTGTAGTCTCGTAAATTAATAACTAATCGATGCAAAAACTTAAAATACCTGCTTGTCGATGTGAAAATTAACAAATTGTTGCTAGCGTATGAAGAAATTTAAGCAACATATGTTTATCGATGCCAAAATTTAAGACAATGCTTCTAATTGATTCAAAAATTTTAGAATTTGCTAGGTATCGATGCAAAAATTCTAAAGAATGTTTCTGATTGATTCACAAATCAAGAAAGTGCACTCACCATTTGTTTTTAAATTTTTAAAACCAATTTGTGACACGGAACTTATTTAAAAAATTGTTTCTTGACAATTGAAAAACTCTTCTAATAACTAAAATCATGAAAAGGTAATCATTACAGAAAAGGGTTCGCATTTTAATTTCAAAAGCAAATGGCAAGGCCGGGACGGACGTGCGGATAAGACATTTGTGTCCACTCGTAACGTAAATTATCCATTCGTGTTCTCTTAGATTTGAAATAAGCAGCCACGTAAGTACCGAGCGTAAATTGTACAAGTATTAAATTAGTAAAGCTATTCCCCCGCACGCTAAGAATTATGGTGGATGCCCAACTTTGCAGCTAGAAGCACACGGAGATTTTGTACCTCCACCGACGATATGTAGTTTGTACATATGTACATTGTAGTGCTCCATTATTTTTACCTTCTATAAAAAACACTGAATTTTCCAAAATCCGTAATTTTGGTCGTAGAAGGACGCCCAATACGTCATTCGAAAGGTCCCGAAATCGTAAGAACAGATTTTAGACCAAATTTACCATTTTTAAAGTTTTGACCCGTTTTTGGCGGGAAAATTCAAAATTTTGACGACATTTTATTTTTTCCGAAAAATCCGTAACTCATAGACCTTGTCGTGATGTGTAATTCTGAAACATCATAAAATTACCTTCTTTTTCGTATTTTTATTTTGGCCGCAGCTTTTCTCTAACAGGTTCAAAAATGAAGATTTTTATTTTTTTCACAAAATCTTTAACATACCGCCATATTAGTGTCGCGACTACGCCCAATGTTATTTCATGAGCTTGATTGGCCCCACCCGCCTTTAAATTTATATATAAAAATGAATAAACTGAAAAGCCGCTTTCCGACGAACAGCTTTACAAAATATACATTTCCATGGTGCATCAATTATTAAGCAAAAAACCGTGATCCCCACGTCCTAAGACGCAACTAAGGGCAAGTTACTTACGTTGATTCTGAATCTCGAGACATTGTTGTAATAATATTATAGCAAAACAGGTACATAGTATATGATAGTAATGTTGGGGTCGTCAGTTGGCATCTACCTGCAGATAAAAAGTTTAATAAAGAATTGCACTTATCTATACAATTTATTTAATCACCACTATTTATTTTGAAAATATTTTGTACATCACGAATGTCAATGAATGAATAATTTCAAGGAAACATTGCAAATGCTTGCAAGGGTAATGCCTTAGGAAAACTCCGCTTTAATGTACAATTGTCTTGCGTTGAAACTTAAATACAAAACCTTCCTTTGTTTTCAGTTTGTAATGCAACTTGAACGGATTATCCCATTGTGCACTGCTGATACCTCATTTAGCATTCAGGTTCACATATGGAAATTATCTCCACTGATGTGTATGAACATGCAAAAGCTACTTTATATAGATATGTAGGACGCAGTTAAATCAAAATTAATACTTTTTAATAGAAGTCAAAATAAAATTTATTCAACAGTTTTTCTTTACCTTTTTAGCAATTTAAAAACAAAATTACAGTATTATTTCCGTGGTAGTCTTAATGCTTTACATCAATAGCGTCAAGGGCTTCAAACAAAACCTTAAGGAATTTCTCCGCTTGACCCAAACTGTCCAAAACCATGCCCTCCAAAATATTTTTAAATTCCAGTCCAGCCTCCACGCTAAAACTTCTTATAAAATTATACAGCCCTTCCGAAGTGTAAGAAGGGGCGGCAACTGCTGAAGCCACTAGTCCGAGTTCAATGAAGAGTTCAACAGTATCTTCGTCGGATAAACTTGAAAAATGGTGAACAAACGAGACTAATGCATACGTTAATTGGTATGCACTAGCAGTTCCACGCTGTACAATTTCAGGAAGTTCCTCCTGGATGGCTTCATTAAGATTGTACTGCTGGAACAGTGGCACCAAACGATCCGCTCCTCGATTGATTACGTTGTAGATTTCTTCGACGGAATCGATGAACTGATCCACAATTTCCCGAAGGCCTGGCTTTCCATCTTCGAGAAGGTGGTGCAGGTTCGCGCGTGTGAATTTTTGGGCTGGGAAAGCAGCCAATTTTGGAAATATTTTTTCTGTGATAACAATATTTATGTATTTAATTTTATATTTTAGCCTCATTTTAAAATATTAAATATATTCTGTAATTATAATTTGAACTAATTATTGTGAATAATTTGTTGTTAACACAATGAGTTTAAGAAATATTTACGAAATTATTTAAAACATTTGATAAATTGTACCTTTAAAAATTTCAACGAGGTCCGTTTTTTGCTCGGCTGGTTTTGATGAGGCAGAAAGGAAAGTAGCGCACAGAAATGCAATAAAAATTATGGATTTCATGATTGACTATGTTGGATTTGGCTGGAGCGTGTTGTTCAAACAAGTCTTCCCGGCTTACTGATTTTTAATCAAATTCAACGGCTGCTTTATAGTTTGGGTTTGTGAATATAACCTGTGTATCTCTGTATGTACAGATACACATACTTAACACAATATGTTTTGCAATTTCTCATGACAAATGCATTTGTTTTGGAGCAAATTGTGTACTTACAGATTGTTACCACTTGAGATCCGACGTAAAAACTGAAGGACTTCGCACACTAAAATGTATGTACTTATCCAAATAATTATAATTAATTGTAATCAACGACATGCTCTGAAATTGATAACAACGAGACTGACTAATAATGACTATTAACACTTGGACGGGTAACTTCAAAGGATGTCAACAAAAGTTTTATTTGTGCGGGCGGACACTTTTGTGAATGGGTTGCTGAGAAATACTTGTACCTTGTCCACACTCGTGAATCTGAACTGACCTCTGTTAATCGACAATCTAGAATCCATTATTGTTGAAGCAAATTTAATTATTTTCCGGGGTCAGAATGTTATTTACAAGTTTAGAGTTTGACGCTATGCTGTGGGATTATGGTTCCCGTGTTTGTATTGAACACTTCTCATGGCCTAAACTTGAAGCAACTGTACCCATATCTCAGTTTTTATAGCATGTCAGCTGGCAAGACATGCTCTTAACATGTCTGAATTACCAGCTGTAAAATTCAAATATAAATAAATATAAAAATAAACGAATATTCATGCGTAAACGATTTTTCACATACTGAAACCTTGACACATGACAATATTTTCCAAAGCTACCTTTTTTACAATATATACATAGTATGTAACCTAAATACAGCAGTAAAAATTATTACAGGTTCCATACACCCGAAACACCGTTATATGCGTTTTTGCTGAGTTTTAGATAGCGGAGTTTGCATTTATTACCTATGTCGATATCTAAATATTTCACATATTTTCATATAGCCTTGTAATAAAGTAATCCCAGGAATTTAAGACTTATACATATGTACATATAGTGCGATTAATTAATTTCGTGCTAGTCACATTTTCTTGTGTGGAATATTTGTTTCAATATTGCTACCAGACAGAAGTTCCTTTAATTTCCTTAGGCAAAAAACTATAAATTCTTTTAAATAAAAAATATTCTTATGTATTTAAATTGATTAATACATATTGATTTTTTTCAACACGAATCGAGTTAAACACTTAACTTATACTTTGTGCTCCGGTAATATTTTAGAATATCATTCAGCTAAATTAAATTACAAAGAACATTTCGTGTAAGCGACCAAAAAAAATACTTTAAGTAAGGGCGTTTAAGGATATTCTCTTACAAAGATCCCCGTGAAAGCAAATTTTCTCTATAAAAAAACCTTGATAAAAAAATTCTTTTTATAAGATACTTCCATATAGGGATCTGTATAAGAGACCTGATATAGCTCTCGTTACAAAAGACATAGGTCCTATAATCAACATTCAACATAATGAAGCTCCTGATTTTCCTTGTTTCGTTGGTTCTTATAATTCACACATCAACATCTTTGCCATACCGAGTAAATTTGCCGGATATCCTCATATGGGAGTTTACGTTTCGGGAATGTTTGTTGGTTTTAATCACGCCGAGCATCCTAGTTGAAAATCTGAATTTGTTAACGACGCCATTTGTATATTTAAACGAGTACGGGTATTTACATCAATATTGGAGTGAATATAGTCATGTACTATTTGTCCAACTTAATAAACAATATTATGTTTCTATATGTCAGGCCGTGTTTGCGCTTTTTATCAAATTTCCACCGACCAACCAAAAGTTGAAATCCATTGTTTACACATTACCGCCGTATCAATCAAAGCCTTACGTGTCTATGGGATTTATCACTAAATTCTTTAGTAAAGAAATGACGAATTATATACGGCAATATGTAATTGACGCCTTTAGTGATCGGGATTTACGCCGGCTTTATATTGTAATAGTTCGACCCAAAATCCCTAGATCATTAGTTGTAGAGTTGTACTTTTTCAAATGGCATGCCGTCTGTCGTTTATGTTTCGGCCTACCAATTCGTATTTTTGACTTAACAACTTGCATTCGCGAGTTACAACTATTAAAATGTGTAAATAAAGTCACTGACACTATATTCCGCAACTACAACCACCAATACTTCCCCCCTCCTGTGTACAATAAATTTACCCCACGGATAAATTTATTGGCAGCCAAACATGTTTTGTCTACTAAATCTACTTTAGACTTTAGCAACTTTATACATAACTTAGTGTATTTGAGTTACTCGAATCACTCCTTTCATTCGCCAAGCTTTTATAATTATTCTCAAAACAAACCAGATTTAATTTTTACCTGTATGAAAATCTCGGGTGCTGGTAATTTCGGAATGTTTTTACCAATTCAAAAAGATAGTTTAGTTTTCCTAACCTGTTGCGGAATCAAGAGGTATCTGTCTTACAATCTCTATCTTCGACCCTTTCAAACCAAGGTCTGGATACATATGTCTAGGTCTAACGATTATTTTATCAAATTTAAGTGTGTTACTTATTTCTAAACTTGGTAGGAAGAAATTTGAAGTATTAATAATGCCGATTAGAGTGCTGCTA
>JAQGAK010003325.1:0-15543 GCA_034696945.1 Lipothrix lubbocki
AATATTTTGCTTTTCTATATTAACTTGTTCAGGTTGCTGTAAGTCGCTTTCTATTCTGATAGTTGGGTCTAGAATGTAACCTTCTCTTGTTATAGCATTATATGCTAAAATGTCACATCTTCTACTTCTTCCTTCTGTTGATTCACAATATAATTCCTCTTCAACTGACCAACCTCTTTCTTTTAATTTTGAAGCTATTATGGATCTAACACAATGATGACGATTATTCCGTAGTAGTTCTCCCCTGGGGCACTTGCCAAGGACGTGTCCTAATGTTTCAATCTCGTTGCAGAACCTACAACGGCTACTTCCTTGGCTGTATCCTGGGTTTGACTTTACTGGAATCACATTTGCAGTCATTTTTATTGCATTTACCCACTCCGATGTTGAGAGACCTGACCATATGCATATAACCACGTATGACATGCGAGCCCAAAGGATCTCTTATAGAGAGATTTCTCTTATATGGAGGCCTCGTATAGCGAGGTTCCACTGTATAGCGTTCTCTTATAGCGAGGTTCCAGTGTATAATGCAAATAATAACTTCCACAATGTTAATGCTACATTGATAATCATGTTGCACTTACTGATAAGCTTACCATCTGTGATGTTTTCTCTAAGGCCACTCTGATATGCTAATTTTTAAGTCTCAACTTCTAGATAGTTATTACGTACATACGGATAAATGCCGCCGGAATACGCTATGCTGTTAAATGTATGAAACTTCTAATCGTGAAATTAACAAAAGAGAAGTGTTTAATTACCTTGAATTTTATATGCGGCTGTGATACATAATATGATAATACGGCTTTACTACCATTAGACTAAATTTTTGTGCAATGATATGTGGTCCAACGTTTTCAAGAATGTGTATGTTACAGCTCTGTATAAGCCCAAAGACAGTCGTACTTGTGCGGGTATGCATAGCCATCGGTCCAATTATACTCAGGTATTACCACCACTGCTTTTTAGAAACTGTATGTAATCGTTTATTAAATCAGGTTGATAAAGACTTTAGCAACCGTTATATATGCTTTCATCGGGGTAGGTCTACCTTCTCCCATTTATGTAACACTTACACGGTTTCATACAGACTATACATGCAAATACACTGAACTCTCGCTATTAGGGAACGCTATAAATCACCCAAATGAGCCTCTTACATAGAAATTCTCTTCTGGAGAGAGCTATAGTGTGCATATTACTCTGTGATATGCGGACCCAAAGGATCTCTGAAAGAGAGAGATCTCTTATATGGAGATTTCAGCGAGAGTTCGATGTACATGTTTGCAACTTATACGGAACGTTCAATCGCTATGTACGTCTTTGCTGTTAGCTTCTAACAATCTAAGTCATGGAATATAATTTCCCCATTGGCCTCACATTCAAGCAGTTCTTGTAAATCAGCACTACTAGTGGTGGAAGAGCAGCTTTGGTCATTGCTGTTTAAACTTTTGCATTCATTTTGATCACTTTTTCCAACAGGTTGCTTCTCTGAAGTAACTTCATTAGATGCAACACTACCAGTGATGCCAGAGTAACTTTCAACAAAACAAGCATTTTGACCGCTGATTAAATTATCCGGATCCTTTTGAATTAAGGATCGTTTTCGAAGGTACCGATTATAACCAAATTTAGCAAAGAAAACTACGAACGAAAGTCCAAGCAAGTAACCACTTAACCTGAAAATTGATCCAAGTAAATTGTCTTCAAAATCCAAAGCTTCTTCTTGTAGATTTAAGTTCATTACTTTGCCGGATGGACTTATCTCTGCAGATTGAATATATTCACTGTTAAAATCAATAGGACCTCTTGTCTTGAAAAATTTGAGCGTACTTCTTTTCTCACTTAAATCATTCTTTTCACGCCAAAATGAAAAAATTCCCGTTACTTGGAGAGATTTTAGTGTGTTTACCAGCATGTGTCCTTGAGAAACTGCCATCATCCAGAAGCTAGGCTGACAGAGTAGCGGTTCTGACGCAACATTAAATACTTGGTTGTACACCATGGATAGGAGGGATGCTAAAAATTTGGATTCGAAACCTTGAATGTCGTTAATTATATATCCCAAATGATCTTCGTAAATCGGATCACCATTTGGCGACACCAAGATGTTTTCAAAAATACGTTCAACCCGTTTATGAATTTCTGCTCTACGACTCGAATTTTCAAAAAAAGTAATACTATTTAATATATCGAAGTCTTTACGAATTGCCTGAATTTTGTATTCCTTCTGAAGTAGTTCCTCAATGGAGGTTTTCTCAACTGCAATATGCGGAGTGAACCGATTGCTTTTCAAAACTGCTATATAAATTTGACTTATAATAAATACGACAAAAACCCATATAGAGAATTTGACTTGTCCGGCCGCGGGTCTCCAATACACTTGAGATATAAGCGGGGGCAGGAGAGTAAAAAATAAAGTATGCCAATTCCTGGAATACAACTTGCCATTGGCACTACATTGGAATATTACGAGCGTCAATGTAATCGTTACAAACAGCATTGCCCAAACCGTAAGTTCGAAGGGTTCAATCAAATCAAGCCAACCTGGTGATAAATTTTGTCCTTTATTAAAAACCACGGAAAAACTTTGGAATCGAAAGAATACCAAACATTCAAAAGCAGTTTGCAGCACTTGTTTTTTACTGTGAAAATGTTCTGAAATCATGGGCATTGTTGAAAGTCGCAAGCAGCATGTAGGATCATTTAGGTTGAACTCGATAACTCTGCTGCCTAAAGTGAAATTATGATGTTTGGACATAATGAAATAAACGTTGATCAACTGGAGAACATGGTGTTTCTCTAGGAAATTGTACCTTTGCACCGAATGTTCTCTTATGGAAAGTGCTTCTAAATTAAAATCATCAATAATTCTAGTCCCCCCAATTTTTAATTCTTGGTTGTGGAAATTACGTCTCTGCGATATCAACCAATGTTTTCTGTCCAAGATGTTTTCAAAGTGGTGGTATTTTACTTTGTAATCAAATATTTCAAATGTTAACAATGATCCCACTACTTTTATATTATGACGGAATTTCCTGACCGAAATATCCAAAAAGTAATGTGGATAGAATTTATAATCAAGTTCGTTATGAAAAGTACTCTTCAGCCAAAAGGTGGTAAAAAGTACGAAAGCATCTTTTTTAAAGTTAAAATATGCCTCCTGGTAGTTGTTTAGGAAATATTTAAATACCATATCACTGGGATATTTGAAATGTTCCACACATGTCACATAGGCAAAACACAATTGCCACTTAACAAACTCGTCTTTGCTTGGTTTTTTGTACTTTGACCCCCAACTGATTTTCGTTGGACTAGATATTGCTTCAAATGCATTGATCACAGATGTCAGGAGTGAGAATTCAAACCATTGAGCTTTAAATGGAATATCTATTGTGATGTGACAGCTGTGGAAATCCGTAAAATAAAAATCCAGTTTTTCGTCAAGTGTTGTCCAATGTGTGGCTTTTTTGAATTTGCGTTTGTTGTTGGACAATGAACTAAAGCAAATACTACACAAATTAAAATCAGCATCATATTTTGAGGAAAGGTGCGAATATGGATTTAAATAGGGGAAAACTCACAAAACTGTTTCGACGCCATATGATTATTGCAGTTTAATTTCTATCTTCTTCCAGATTCTTTTTTTGCAATGTTTTCTGTGTATATGTTAGAAATCGTTGATAATCAAGGATCTATCGTTAGATTTTGATCCTAAAAAATGCTGATTTACTCCGAAAAATAATTTTTGTCCCATTCACTATAAATGGTCGATTTATTAAGTCGCTTTTTTTAAACAAGAAATAATTGCATGACCATATTTATAAAGGACAAGTTTGCTTTGAAATTATTTTAACAAATACCCATGTTGTACGTATACAACAACTTGTATGTATTACAAGCTTGTATGTACATGAGTCGAATTGTGATTGGCTAAATTTCAAACTTATGTATGTATGTATGTACATATTTGTTAAAATGTAGTGTAAACATGGAAAAGTAGGGTTTAACTCGTGCTTACATTTGAGACGTTATGTGCGAGTGTACTCGATTAAATCTATGTTTATACAAACGCGACGGAAGTATTTGTATTCGTGCACGTGCGCACACAGTGTTACGTTTGTGTGACGTACAATTTTGTGGGAAAATAAAACATGGCCGTTGATTCCAGGATCCAAAAATCCAACAGATCGCGAAGAACATGGTAAAAATTGTAATAAACTTAGCACACTGAACTCTCGCTATAAGCGAACGCTATAAATCACAAAAATCGGTCTCTTATATAAGAATTATCTTAAAGAGAGAGCTTATATGCATATAACCATGTATGATATGCGGGCGAAATGGATCTCTTACACAAAGAATTCTCTTATAAGATCTCTTATTGCGAGAGTCCAGTGTACATTTTTAAATTTCCCATTTTCTCTTTTTATACTTGTACAGACTCTAGGCGGTTATAATAATTCTCAATCGATTTTCACTTTCCGAAATTTATTTGTTTGCTAACTGTATTCTCAAGTTTCAGTGAAAGTATATACTTGAATTAAATTGTAAAAAGACTTGTCAGCAAAATGTTCGTAATATGATTCGAGTATATTCAGTTGCAATTTGTGGTAACCAAAAGAGTTATGAATAACCGAAGAACCCTATGCACTAGGGACCAGAAATGCTCAACATCCAAGCTCTTATTTCACGTAATTGTATTCCAGTTATTCTATTTTTCAAGTATTTCTATTACACACTTTAGTTAATTTTTTATATAATCAGAATCTAAACAATTTCATTGTTTACATGAACGAGGTTCATTAAGAAGAAAGTTTATTACTCGAATAATAGAATGTTCTAACGAACCATTTAATAGATCTATGAAAAATGAATACCATCTTGAAGTAATTGATGAGACATTGTCGAAGAAATTATAAAAATTTAACAATAGTTCATGTTCAGAATTATATTTTCTGTCAAAAGGTTTTTCTGCTTTTCTAATTTTACCGACATATCGAGGGTTAAGAGGCAAATTTGAACACATTGCTTCAAGCTAAAATGCAAGAATGAACTCTGGTCGTCGCTGTCGTGTTTGTCAAATGAGAGGCAAAAATGAACACATTACTGGCCCATGCTTTATTATGGTGGAAGAGGACCGTACTAACGGGCCAGCGGTCTGTAAGTACGGCACGCTGGTCAGTACGTACAGACCGTTGGACCGTTACAACAGTCGTCTTCCACCATAATAAAGCTTACGGAAGCGGACTGTATGAATGGGCCAGTAATGTGTTCATTTTTGCCTCTCATTTGGCAAACACGACAGCGACGACCAGAGTTCATTCTTGCATTTTAGCTTGAAGCAATGTGCTCAAATTTGCCTCTTAACCCTCGATATGGTACAATAAGCTTTAAATATTTACGGACTAAAAGGAATAAAAAAGATAAAATATGCTGAATTTCATAATAACAAATAAATATGTCAAATTAAAAACTTTCAGAGAAATAATGACAGTCGCTAATGCTATACATTCGCTCATTATCTGTTAGAATCTTTTTGATAATTTGTACATTTTTATAAGGCAGGTATAAGGTAATTGCTTCTTACGTTTCACTTTGATGAAATTCCGGCAGCCAAATCTTCTCATGGGATACATACTTTCGACAGCAGCACGGATGTAGCAGCGGTTGCATAATTACAGCAAAGTTCCAGTTTTCCAAAGTTCTTAAAAATTCCGGTGCAGCTCCTATTTCTGGAATCAAACCCACACAAAATTTCAAGATTTGTTTCAAAATTTGCAAAATTTATTTTGAAACTTGGAGTTACACACGATATTATTTTTGGGGTATATTACTGCAAATAAATCCACACCATGGATACCGTATGTATATGTAAGTATCTTCTTACCAAAATCAACAACTTCTTGTTAACTCAAACTTTGCCTGTTAAAATAAGCTGGATTTATGTGGGTGGAAGAATTAAGTTAAGCTATACAACTTATAGAGACTTGAGGAAGCTAAAGGCCAATCCAGCCGTTTTTGAGTACAAAAGCGCACTGAGAGCGTTAGAAATCCGTGACGCTTACATGCAAATATATAGCAGTTAACCTAGAGGTGCAGTCCTAAAATTTTTCTTGCCCTGGCTCTGACCGTAAAATTTTGTCATCGGCATAGTTATCATATACTAAATTTTGCAAAATTTCTTATGGTCTGGCTCTAAATTCTTATACCCTGGCAGCCTTGGCTCAGCCGGGGGCAGCCAGGGCTCGACTGCCCGTGAGTTAACCACTACATTGCTTTCTGCTGGTGTATAACAAAATCAGATTTAATTTCTTAAAGCTGTTGATACGTAAAGGGTACATCCTGTTCCTTGCTTAGCTGATACGCATTTGGATGCAATACATTGAAATTATTTACTGAACGGAAGTGTGGTTATGAGCATCATATCGCATCACTGTAAAAATGAACATAACAACTGTCTACACTGCACTTTACAGCACAGTGTACTACTATGAGTATATTTATGCCGTCAGTGGAGATGCAAAGTGGGTTATCTTCGTGTAAAACTAGATGCAAGATGATACATCCATCAACAATTCAGTGCAAGATGGGATATCCGATTTAAATTACAGATACATGAAAACCTGAAAACATAGGGTAACTTTTATTCAAAAGCTCAAGTCCAAGGCAGTTGCGGAGTTATCCCACCTTGCACTTGATTATGGATATCCCTCTGTGCAACTAGACGCACATCGAGATATCATACTTTGTATATTCGCTGAAAATGGAAAAATAATTTTAACACTGGAAGATTCCACTGTCATTGTACGCATAGACGCATACCCCCTATGTATGTAATTAAGTAATTACATATCGCTAAGGAAGATGCAAAGTGGGCTATCTCCATGTGTGCGTCTACCTGCAAAGTGGAACATCTGCTATCATGTAACGTTAAGGTTGGATAACTCCACTAATTTACAATTGCCTTGTAGTTCAAAAATACAAGTTTCCTGCGTTTACAGTTTTAGTACATTTAACGAGATCTTTTCCGTCTTGCACTGAATTCACCGCGGATATCTTATGTTGCAGTTCGACTCACATAGAGAGATGGTCAATTTTGCATCTCCATTCTCCACCCACAGTGCATGACTTACTTCATGGTTTCAGCTTGTTTGCTGATGATGGACTTGCTTGTAGAAAGAAAGAATGTAATTTGTTTTTCTCCTTTTCTGCGATGTGTCCCTCAGCTGTAAAATAGAAAATAAATGAATAGTGAGTGAATCTTATAAAAACTTTGTAGCCTAAAGGTTTGTATGTGCGTAAAAAAGTGTATTATTAACATTACAAAGCAAAAAAAACAGATTCATACGTTCTCATGTTCACATTTATTCTGTATATGCATGCATGCAGGTCATCCTATAGTTAAATATATTTTAACGATGACATTGTTACAAAACAGAAGGAAATGGAACAGATGCTGAGATGACTGTCATTGTTACCCAATAAACACAAAGTATGTACAATAAATAAACTTTTTAAGCTTAATACACATTATTACAATATAAATTATCAAAATTTATAAATACACACGCAAACGAAAATAATGTGTGTGAGGAATTGAGTAGATCCATTACGGTATAACAACATAAAACCAATCATCTTTGCAATGTTCTTTGGGTAGTAAATTTTAAAACACCTTAATGTATTCATGTTTAACGGTTATGTGGATATAAACATCTTATTCCATAATCCTGATAATTGTGCATAATATAATATAGCCATAATCTATCAATATTTAGTATTTAGTACTTCGTCATTTGGAATGTGGAAACTTGCAATGTGTAGGGCTAAATATATGTAATAAAATGTACCGGCTTTGTGGAAAAGCAAGAGCAAGAACTGCCCAGGCTTGTGTGTACATATTATTCCGCCAATATTTAAACTCACATATGTAAAGTTTTGGATGTTGTTAAGTTGTCGAGGTTGGAGATGAAAGGTGCGGGGAAGTTTGGGAATGAGAAATCTCAAAACTTTTCCCTGTCATCAGCTCAATTTCATATAACCCATGATAATTTAAAAAAGAACAATCTTCCTTAAGTTAAGTATGTTTTAATAAAATTAAACTCGTATCTAACTACATACGCGTAAGATTGAAAAACTATTTGGCATTTGTATTTATAAAGTTCATTAATATATTTATTATGTCGTATGCCTTCCTTTCTCTTGATTATTTATTCATTTTATTCTGCAGTGCGTTATAGAGAAGCTGAGAAAGAATCGAGTTTAGAATAAATCGATAAGATAAAAATTAAATATTTTATAAGAAAAATTGAACTCAGGAGATTAGAGTCACCTTTAAGATTACATAAAAAGCAATATAATTTTTGTATGCATTAAATTTTATACATGAATATTTAACAAATATTACTATTACTATACACAGATTGTGAATAATACGACTGATCCAAATTTGCCATCCGGATTTTGAATACTTTTGTTGCTGTAAACAAGGGATAACGCCAAGATGGATGACATCCCAATCCTGGGCGATTTACAACAAGAATTATCTGAGAAAACGCGTACTTGCCGAATTTGCACAGAGAAATTTTTTGGAAATTATGCATTCATGCAACATTTGGAAGACTTCCATCCACAAGAAATAGTAGAGGAAATTCAGATAAATTGTCCGGAGATGACGGTCTGCAATAACAATATAACAGGCACTACCGTCAAGACGGAAAATGATGGATCTAGCAATTTTTCTACTTTCCTTCCATCCGTGTCTAAACCAAGGAAAAAGAAAAAATTCCAAAAGAAGTCAACAAAATGTAATTCTTGGCAAAAATACCCACCAATTAATATGGAATATTGAAATAAATTGGTAATTAAATTAAAAAGAAAATAATATTTTTAATGTATTTTTCTTAATTTATTTAAGCTTCAAGAATGGATGATGATGATGATGATGAGGCTTTCCCAGAAGAAACTCTCAAGATAAAAACAACTCCAAACAATTTTACTTGCCAAGTTTGCAATGAAGCTTTTACTAGAAGCTACGCATTGAAGCGACATTTGGAAGATTTACATCCAGAAGAATTAGTAAAGGAAAATCAGACAAATTATTCGGACTTGACATTTTCCAATGCGGACATAATCATCAAAACGGAAAATAGTGATTCCGCCAATTTTCCCGTTGAAGCTCCAGCGGTACCTGAAAAACCAAACAGAAAGCCAAGATACGAAAATGACGCATTGAAGTGCACAGTCTGCGATAACGTGTCTCCGAATATTACAGAATTTAAAGTTCACATTACCAAGCACAGCGGGGAAAAGCCTTGGCCATGCCCATTCTGCCCAATGTCATTTGCGAGACATACAACTGTCTACGAACATGTCAGGATTCATAAGGAAGATCGACCCTTCAAGTGCTCCGTGTGCTCCTTTTCATTCAAAAGATCCGGAGATTTAACCGTTCACATGAGGAAACATGCTGGAGAACGAAAGCATCCGTGTAACATTTGCGGGAAATTTTTTCCAAGAATTGCGGATGTAAATCAGCATATAAAACGAGTGCATGACCCAGAGGGGAAGAAATTTAAATGCGATATTTGCTCCACGGGCAACTTCTCGGAATATGCAGCAATGAAACACAGAAAAGTTCACCTGGACGGTGACAAATTTAGATGCTTCCTTTGCAAAATTACATACGATGATATCGAACTCTTAAAAAGCCATTTAAGGAAGAAGCATGGCGAAAAGAAACCTAATCCTAGAAATGTAAAATTTAAAGTCCGGAAAGCTTATTCTGTCCGGCATCCTCGCTCACGTCCAAATAAATCCGTGACAAAATGCAAGAAATGTCTACTTTCATTGGAATCCCCAGCTGAACTCTCGCGTCATTATTTAAATATACACAATTTACCTATTGTTGTAGTTTCGAAGATTAAAAGCTGAGCAGTAAATCTGTTGAAGATTAATATTCTCATTATTTTAAAAATTAATTTTAATAATTATTTTATTAATTAATTTTAATAATTATTTTATTAATTAATTTTAATAATTATTTTAATAATTAATTTTAATAATTATTTTAATAATTGATTCTAATAATTATTTTAATAATTGATTTTAATAATTGATTTTAATAATTATTTAATAATTATTTTAATAATTATTTTAATAATTAATTTTAATAATTATCTTAATAATTAATTTTAATAATTATTTTAATAATTAATTTTAATAATTAATTTTAATAATTATTTTAATAATTAATTTTAATAATTATTTTAATAATTAAAGCGTTATTTTAATTGATTAAATGACTGATTATGTAACACTAGTGTAAATACATTGATGTATGTTCTCAATAAATTAAGAATCTTCATTATGTCACATTTATGTTTAACAAATTATCTGCTTTATTTAACAATTGCTACAAATTTATTAGATTCTGTAATCATATCGTCGCGTCGGTGGAGATTCAAAGTGGGCTAATCTCCATGTGAACCTGAATTCAAGCTGTGATATCCGCCATCGATAAAGTGCAAGATCGGATATTTTGTTTAAATTGCATTAAAAACTGAAAACGGTGGGAGCTCTTGTATGTATTTAAAATTTCATACTGCAAGGCAATTGTAAATTATAATGGGTTATCCCCTATCTTGCACTTAAAATGATGGCGGATGTCTCACTTTGCAACTATGTAGACGCAAATGGAAACAGCCCAGTTAGCACCTCCACGACGAATTATCATAGTAATATAGAAAATAATTGATAACAATAATCGATTTTCGTTGCTCATCATTCCTTCGGTAGCGTTGAGAAATTGAGATTTGCAACGAGACACAAGCAAAAAAAAGCATAGCACAGAACTAAATACCAATATCTGGCTTTACCTTGTGGGAGGGTGAAGCCAAGGATAAATAAATGCAACCGGGAAGCAGCACATATGTATGTACGTATTATTGCATCAATGATCAATCGTGAAAATACTCAATCTTACGTATAAAATCATTTTAAGCAAACTAAAAATGTAAGTAGTGAAAGGAAAAAATATAATACTAGATTTTTGATTTTGTGGAATATAACATACGGTTTTCAACGTACGTTAAATAATTTTAATTGAATATATCATTCCAACTAACTCTATACCCGCCAACAATAACTTTTTCAATAATTAATTAAACAATTTGGATTTAAAAAATTCAAACTCAGAATTAATTCCGTACACAATATTTAAATTATGTAATTTATTTATATAACATTCACTTCATAAAAATTACTATGCTAAATATTTTAGATGGAGGACAACGACGATGTAATTTTAGAAGACACTCCTGACGTGCAAATAGTCCCGAAATCATTTACCTGCCGAATTTGCAATGAAACCTTTACAAGAAATTACATCTTTAAACGCCATTTGCAGGAATTTCATCCAGAGGAATTAACTGCTGAAAACCAGGAAAGATCAAAAAACACGGGCAAAGTGGGAAAATTGAGAAGCAATGAAAGAGTCGGAAAATCGAAATGTAATGGCAAAGTTGAAAAATCGAGAAGAAATGAAAGAGTCGGAAAATCGAAAAACGATGATAAAAATAGAGAATCTGCAGAAAAAAACAATAACAAAAAATATGAGACAACAACAAATTCAAAAATAAATTCAACCACAAAAAAGGAAAAAAAACCATGGAATCAGAAACTACAATGCACGGTCTGTCCTAAAATATTGGTCAACATTATAGAATTTAAAGCCCACATGAGCACACATTCCGGAGAACGCCTTTACAAATGCTCAAAATGTCAAAGGGCATTTGCAAGAAAATCCACCCTTTCAGAGCATATGATCGTTCATATGAATAAACGGCCGTACAAATGCTCCATTTGCTCCTTTAAATTCAAAAGATCCCCGGATTTAAATGTTCACATGAAATTACACACTGCGAAAAAGAATTTTAAATGTGAAATTTGTGGCAAATATTTTGTAACAATTGCAAGAGTCAATCAACATAAAAAGCGAGTTCATATCACTGAGGACGAGAAAAAATTCAAATGTCAGATGTGCTCTAAGGCGTTTTTAGTCGAATTCTTTTTCAAAAGGCATTTAAAAACGCACTCGAACGACAGACCCTACAAGTGTCCCTTGTGCAGGGTGTCATTAAAATATTCCGACGACTTCCAAAGACACATGAGAAGGAGACATGAAGAAGTAAGTGTCCCGAAAAGAAAATTTCAAAATATTACGAAAAGTACAAACAGGATAAATACAATAAAGTCTGCCACTGTCAATCAAAAAGATGGAATTGCTATTAAAACATTTGGATGTAAAAATTGTGAATATAAATGTAAATCTTTGCAAGAAATGTGTCTTCATTACATCAATGTACATAAATTACCGACTATTCGTGTGGCAAGGATAGAAAATCAGCGGGTGCCAAACATTGACGCCGAAGAAACTGCTGAGAATTTGGAAATGGAACAGACCGAACAAAAATGCATTCCAGAAGATCCGAAGCAGAATTTTTGTCAAACTGATACAAAAACAGTAGTCAAAAATGATTTTGGAAAATGAAAAATGGAAAAGTAGAAGAAAATGCTGAGGGTTATGAAATTAAGATTGAGCAAAAATCTGCTCCTGACATTCAAAATTCTTTAGAAATCAACTGATATTACAAATTTTCTGATTTTTTGTAAATATTTTGTAAAAGTTTAAAAATAAGAATAACAACATAACTAAGTCTTCAAAATCAAATTCTATTCGTTTTAGATTTAGTTTATTTACCTTGTATTTATTACTTTTGCAATAAATTCCAAGTGTGAAAAATTAAATTTTCGGAAATTTTGTTATTTGTAATGTTGAAAATTTAACTAGGCTTAGCTGCATAAAACTATGTAGAAATTATTTTAGCCAAGGATAAAAATATTTTGAGCGGGAAACATTTTCCTGTCGTCCAGTTACTTAAGGGGTAGGCCACAAATGATGTCACGGCTTGAGTGGGTCAGTCAGTTAACTCATTTGTTATTATCTGTGACGTATGCAGTGGGTGCGTCACGACTTTTGTGATGTCACACTAAACTGCACGCTTCTTTTACGTCCGCATAAATTATTACTCACTATATAAATCCAATGCACGCGCATTTGTGTTGTTTCATCCCCGGACGACAAGGACGCAGCGTCGGCAATTACTGAGCTGGGAATATTTTAGCCGGAGAACAGCAGAATTGTGTGTAATAAAAGGTAAGTTTGTCAACCATTGCGTATTTTTTATTTTTTTATTATTTATAACTTGAATTTAATTATTTTGGAAGTAATTTTATTTTTTTGAATTTAATTTTAATTATTTTGAATTTAATTTTAATTATTTTGAATTTAATTTTAATTATTTTAAATTTAATTTTAATTATTTTGAATTTAATTTTAATTATTTTGAATTTAGTGTTAATCATTTTGAATTTAATTTTAATTATTTTGAATATAATTTTAATTATTTTGAATTTAATTTTAATTATTTTGAATTTAATTTTAATTATTTTGAATTTAATTTTAATTATTTTGAATTTATTTTAATTATTTGGAATTTAACCAATTATTTTAAACTTATTTTTAATTATTCTGAATTTAATTTTAATTAATTTGGATTTAATTTTAATTATTTTGAATTTAATTTTAATTATTTTGATTTTATTTTTTTAAATTTAATTTTAATTATTTTTGAATTTAATTTTAATTATTTTGATTTTAATTATAATTATTTTCGATTTATTTAATTATTTTGAATTTATTTTAATTATTTTGGATTTATTTTAATTATTTTGGATTTATTTTAATTATTTTGGATTTATTTTAATTATTTTGATTTTATTTTGATTATTTTTGAATTTAATTTGTATTGTGGCGACTGTAATTTATATTATTTTGCATGTATTTTGAAATTTAGAATTGTATTTTTTAATAATAATATGAATTGTAAAATAAAAATATTGTATAAAAATAAATACTAACGACAAATTTTGAATATTTTAGAATCAAGCCGCCGGGAGGAATTTGTCGAAAGCTACGCTCATCATGGATATTGCAGAACATCAGGTAATAATTTGTTCATTTATAAAATATTCATAAATAATTTCCGAGTTTTTGGTTTTTGCTATTGTAAATTGAAGAACTTTGCATTATAGTGCACTGACCAATATAGCGCTGACACTTTAATGCAAAATTTACTTTATTTGCAGGAAGAGGTCCTTAACTGGATGTTGGAGACGGATTCGGAATCAAGAGCTCATTTCGCAAAAACGATTTTGTCCACTCTCAATGATGAAGAGCTGAAGAAATGTTTGAGCCGAATTTCGAAAAGAAGAAAAAAAATCAAGAAGGATGCAGCAGGAGCTCCTCTAGTACCGTCAGCGCCTTTTACAGGGTCAGAGCGGGAACAGGAAGTCTCCGCAGGAACCAGCAAGACCACAAACGCTGCTAAGGTATTACATTACACCAATATTTCGCATTAAATACATGCAAAGCACAAATGCAAATAAGCAAAAACGTGTGAATTGCTTTATTAAATAGGTCAAAAGCTGGTGGAATTCATGGAGACCGGATCAAATTGTTGCGATAGATTCTGAACATGTAGACTTAAGAGGGATTACTGGAATGCAGCGAAAGAAGATTGGGACCATTAGTATTGTTGATTTCAATGGAGAAGAAGTATACTATGCAAAGGCCCATCATCGACCTGGTACATTTTTACCTGACAAAAAGCACTTGGAACTCACGGGATTCCATTCAAAGTACTTTGTCGATGGAAAGCCAATACAGCAAATATTGGATGAAGTCCGATCAATTTTTCAAGACAAACTCATTGTGACATTCAACGGAGCATCCGATTTCGTGGCCCTGGATTTACCTCTTGTTAGCAACGAGTATCATTATTTTGATTTGGCAAGCCATTACAAAAAAGACTTTGGCCAGCGGGACTCCGAAGATAATATAATATTTCAGTCAATAAATCTACAGTCAGTTTATTTTTACTTCTACAAGACCGACATTCAGAAAGGGCAGCATTCTTGCACCGTGGATGCCAAAGCGACGATGAAGCTTTTTACAGATGAATATATATTGACGAAGGAGGATCCAACGTCTATGGTCAGCTCGGAAGAAGATTTCAAGAAATTTAGAGACATAGCTAATATTAAACAAAAGTGATTTATTACTTGTTTGTCAGAATTATTTATGAACTCAATAAATCTCAACTAATACAAAAACGCAATGTAATCTAGAATATTTAAAAAGCATAAAAATACATTAATTTATACGTTTGAACTGCCCTGACCATCATAGCGCTGACAGTTGTAACGGTAATTAAATTGTTTCGAAGTTATTTTTATTTATAATTTGGTTCAAGCTCGGTAATATACCTACACTGCACTGACCTTTGAAGGCGCTGACAGCATGCCATGATTTAATCAATCCAAATACACTGGAACCTCACTATAAGAGAACGCTATAAATCATCAAAATCTGCCTCTTATATAGAAATTCTCTTATAAAGAGAGCTCGTATGCATA
>JAQGAK010003326.1:0-15541 GCA_034696945.1 Lipothrix lubbocki
CGGACACGACCAGCAATCGGCCGATGATTTTTGTTTTTAATGGCCCGATGCTGGCCCATGCTCGCGTGGTTTATTGGAAATGCCTTCATCAAACATCACACCAAAAAATGGCTAATAAATGTATTTTGTAAAAATAATTTGTGCCATTTTTGCCATTATTTCAAATGTCAATTATGCCTTTAATGCCAGCCTGACATGGCGAAAATGAAGTGGCATTAATGCAAGCCTGACGACAGTCTAAAGCAATAAACTATTTCAATTATTGACCGTCGTGGTACTTTAAAATAATTGAACTAATTCTGCTCCTCATTCTGATTTTTAATATCTTACGTTTCTAATCGTAAGAAGGCAAAAAATACGCCGTATAACCAAACTGGATATCCATGTAAAGTTGTACCTTGCTGCGGCACTAAAAATAATACTTCGGATTAGACTGGAGGTCGCTAACCGTCGCCGTCACGGCGATGGCTTTATATGATAGTATACAAAATAACAAGAGAAAATTAAGGTTATTGTCAATAAAAGTGATAATATGGAATGAAACTAGATTGTTTCGTGTCTATGTGACAATAATATTATAAGTGTTCGCGTATGGAAAAGTTTGTAGTGAATTAAGCGGACACAGATTTTTTATCATTGACGATGGCGAACTGTAGTTTTTATTGCTCATTGTTGTTGTTAATGCCAAACTTCCTTTGGTTTTGGCAGATTCAATGGCTGCGTGCGGAAACACACATGGATTATATTTCTAAACATTCTATCCCGTATAGATAATTGGCAATCATACAACTATAATGGAATGAAGATGGCGGTCGTATAACATTTACACTGATTGCACGAGCAAATATTTTATTTTTCAATTTACAATATGTACATACATATGTGGTATGATGGTGGAGGAGTACGTAAAAATTATATTTCGGATTAGGTTATTTGCACTAATGACAGCTTTTGTTTGAACTACTGAATATTTATATATTTGTTAAGCCCGCTGATTTTGTATAAATGTTTTAAATAAGTTGTGATTATTTTATTTAATAAGTTTTGAATTAATTTACGCAATAAGTTTTGAATTAATTTGTGTAATTATTTGTGTACTAATTTGTTTACTTATCGTTGTAATAATTTTTATATTTATCTTTGTATTAATTTGATGTTTGTATTAATTTGTATATTTATGTAATGTCAACGGTTCATTTCAACGGTTACGTGGAAGATGGGAATTAATTTATTTCACGGAGCTTTCTGATACAACTTGTACCCTTCATCAGCGCAGAATCAATAATTTTATTTCTGTTAAGTATTTTTGTTTGTTAATTTGTGTATTTATATTCGTATTAATTTTTATATTTACTAGCGTAAACGCCTTCGGTCTCCCCGATGTTTAAAATTTAAAGTTGAGTTTAAAAGTTCTCGGAGTGTTTGACTCATGTTCATTTTAATATAAAGGATGTTTATATTTATTTTATATTTATCTTTGTATTTATTTTTGCATTCGTTTCAAGAACTCCAGATGTTCACCCATTGACATCAGTTATGTTTTTTTGCTTTATATAAACTCCCGTTTGGTATAAAGGCGTGGATGACGATATCTCACCAGAAAGCACTCATGAATTGTGTAAAATCGTGCTGCACTTATTGTGTATTGTTAAAGTACCGTACATAATCAACAACATACCTGTATTATTTAATGCTTAGCAATGGTTTCAAGGTGAAATCTTCAAAGTTGTAGGTGTTATTAGGTGTAATCTCTACGTTTATAAACATTGTCGAATTAAATATAGAACATAATGTGTAATATATAAACACATTTGCATATATCGAACAATTGAACTATATATTTTTTGTAATACAAATAACATTTTGTGTCAAATTTTCATCGCAGGGCATATTATTATTATTATTATATTATTTATTCGAATCCTCCGTACATTTAATTTTTTCACTATGTGACACATGATTATTTGCCGTGAAACCAGAGATTTTGGGGAGTATTTGCAAATACTACTTACAAAATACTAAGTATTTAGTATTTTAAAACTAACATAAGTTATAAAGTATTTGGTATTTAGTATTTTAAAGATTTTAAAAGAGCAGTAAGAGAAGTATTTGGAATTGTATTTGCATTGATTTAAATATAATAAATTTGGTGCAAATATTTTTATAAATACTTTTTAAATGCAAATCATGACGTTTTTCCGTGAATAATAAACGTTAACGTAGCCCACAACAAACGCTGATGTATTTCGTGTAAGTTCTGCATACAGGAGTGTAAAATGGAAGGGTAATTAATTTACTAAGTTTTGTTTCGCAGTCGAAATATTTGCAAAAAAAACGTTCTGAAATTCTGTGCTCATAGTTAAGCAGATTGACGTAGGTATTTACTCACAAGTAACTGGTATTTTAAATATTATTTGTAATTGAATAATTCGGGATTGTTTTTAATATTTGTATTCGGTAATTGTGTGAAGGATTTTCCTTCACGGCAATTTTATTGCTTGTTTTATTAAATTATTGGTAAATTACGAATTTAATGTAAAAGTATAAACTTAGGCAATATCCGGCCGAATGGATTTAACTTTGGTATTTAGGCCATGTTGCAATTTTAATGTGCCAATCGTGCATTATTGCACAATGTCAGGTCTAAAAGAAGGAAATTATCAAGGTTGTTATTGCATTTACAGGATGTTGTATTATTAATTATAAACTGAAGTCAAGTCTATAAAAGACTTGATCTTCATTCTCTCTGGACGAATCGACCCTAGTTTTAAGTCTAAATTGTTCACGTCGATTGTACGGCCCAATTGTATTCTAGTTATATTTTAGAATTTTAAAGTAGCAGTTATTTTAGTCTTAATACCCAACTTATTTCGTCTCCATTTATTTAGCATTACTTTACATTACTACACGTTATTACGCAATTATACGCACATTTACATTTAAGTACACTTACAACTGGTCTCCTCTCACTCTCCAAGCGAGTTGCAATTATAAACAACCGGCCAAAACAAACTATTCATTCATTTTAATTGGTACATATTTGGTACTTGTCATCTGTTAGAATCTATTTAGTAATTAGTATTTAGTCGTAAAACGTTATGCATAACGTTATAAAATAACGTATTATACCGATATAATTCGTCGAACGGTTATTTAACAATAACCGATAACGCTATGATGGATAACGTTAACCCATAACGATAACCGACTGATTAATTCCAAAATAACGATATCCATAACGATAACCGTTTGGAAATGGTTATTTTATACAGCTAAAATATGCCAGTAAATGGCACATAAATTGAACATTGTTCAAAAACTGTCGTATAAAAATCGTTTTGCTCGTAAATATGTATTTAATAAGCAAGTGTAGAACATAAATATGTATTTAAATAGTCAACAAACAAAGTATAAAATATCTGCTGGATTATAATACAGGCCGGATTTAGGCCTAGTTCTGAATTTATCAGTTGATTTGATCCTAAAAGTAATAAAACCACGTGTGCATATAGTATTTTTTAAAGAATTATTTCATTTATTTTAAGTTTATTGCCTTATATGCAAGTAATACTTATTCATTAATCAACTATTGTTACAGTTCGTCAATTGTTACACGTTTTGTGAATATTAAACAAACAAATGGTAATAACCAATTATAACGTTTCATAACGTTATGAAATTACCACAATAACGATATGATAACCGTAACGGATAACACAATAAGTGAATACCGATAACGATATCAATAACCGTTTAATATGAAAATACTCTAATGACCAAATAACGTATCCGTATGAAAACGTTATACAACACTGGTTGTGAATTAGATTATTTAGTACGAAAATTTTCAAAATTCTCACCCTTTGATTTCAAATCCTTGTCCAGATTTTCCGCGTTTGATTTCTGTTCCTCTAGTTGTTGCTTTAACTGCGCAACCTCCTTTTCTAGTTTCTGGATGGTTTTTACTTGCTCAGCGTACATCATTTTGTTTTCCAGACGCTCATTGTATTTCTGCGCTTCCATTTTAAAGCTGGATATAAAATGCTTTGCCTCAGCTGATTGCAGGGCCGCGTTGACTAATTTCCTGAAATTTTAAAGCAAATTTTATTTTTCATACTTATGTACAAAATTTTAAATGCCTGTGTGCAACTACATGCAGCATTGTAAAGTTATAAAGAAATTGGGGTTGCGATAAGAACATTCCTAATTCGTATTTGGATTTTATTGTAAAAAACTTTGTAATTTTTTTAAAACGAAAGCAGAAACATTTAGAATTTATATGGACAGGGAACAAGTCAGTACAAGCATTTCATTTTCATACATAATTTTCATAAATTTTCGCATACTTTTGTTTTAAATTTTTTAAAAGAGCAATTGAGTAATTATTCACATTTCACAGCAAATTAGGAAACTTATGAAATTCAAACACTTGACATATTTTAGAGGATTGGGTTGAGTTGGCAAAAAAAGAACCTATATAAAGCGTACACGCTTTCTTTTCTCAAATTTTATATTACATAATAATAAGTTCTACCTTCTACTATATAAAAAAGCAAAGTTTTTCCAAAATCCGTAATTTTGGTCGTAGAAAGACCCCCAATACATCATTGGAAAGGTCCCAAAATCGTAACAACAGATTTGTGACCATATTTACAATTTTCAAAATTTCGACCCGTTTTTGGCGGAAAAAATCAAAATTTTGGAGACATTTTTTTTTTCAGAAAAAACTATAACTCGCAGACCTTGTCCTGGGGGGTAATTCTGAAACACCATAAGATTACCTTCATTGTGGTATTTTTCTTGTCCCCGTAGCTTCTGAGTGCCGGGTTTATTTTATAAAGTGATAAATAAGCACTGATAAGTGGTAAAAATAAGGAAACACGCCCTTACTGCATTTTATCGTCATCACATTTTTTTTCCACGTAGTTTCTTAGTTTTCCACCCTGACCTCTGAAATAAAGAATTCAATAAGAATTGATTTTTCTAACATACCAGAATTCCGACATTTCAAAAAACAAGTTTACGATTTCTTTTTAAGATTTCCCGCTGCCCTTCCTTGTAATAGATTCAAGGGAAGGACGAACTGGCGGATTGCCAGTGGGGACATATTTTCAAAGCGAATCAAATCAATCAACGGGGAAATAATGTCTTGATATTCCAGTGTGAAAATATTGCTTCCCGATTGAAGTACATGCGCACCCCATCTACCGGCAAAATCAGTGTAAAAAAAGGACACTCTGTCTATTTGAATTGCAAGGGGTTAAAATATTTGTACCGAATCACAGCTTTGAAAACTTGTAGTTCGGATTCCACTGCAAGATTGTCGTCCTCCAGAAATTCCTCAAAATTTATTGCTGACATTTCCAAAAAGCCATCTTGCTCGAACAAGTCCGCCGCATTTCTTTTAACCACGTTCCAAAATAATGAATTTAAACTGAATTTTCTTTATTTTATATAATAAATATTAATTGATAATATAATTAATAACATTGAAATATTTTTGTAATTTTACTCAAGAATGTATTCTTTTGCAGTCCGAGTCATTGTTTCATCAAGTAAATCGAAATCTTTGAAAATAGAGAAGGCTTTAAATACGGAGTCGTCGCTCAGAATCTCCCGGTCCTCATTGACAATTTGTCGTAATTTGGCAAATATTTCTTCCTGAAAAGCAAACAATTGCAGCTTGCCGGCCATTTCCACAAGGCGCAAAGCAGTTGGCAAATTAGTGAACGTCCACGAAGATTTCAGGAACATGTGCTAAAATCAAAGCATTTATTTAAAAATTCAATTAAAAAATTAGAAATGTTTGCAATTCTTTTTACAGTACTACAAATTGTTTCAAACTGAAAAAAGGTCATTCTGAAACAAATTTTGATTAAAAATGTGCTGATCTCTTTGCAACATTTCAATAATTTCCCACTTACATCAACCAAAGTCTGAAAATCATCAGGCGAGACATTCTGAATTTCATAATAATTCTGTGGCTTGGGTGGTTCCCCCAAAATTCTTCGAAGTTCCAGCGATGAAATCTGGCAAACGAAGCGATTTAATATGAACTTTCTTGGTTCCTTATCCCCCACAAGAAATGTAACGTCATGGGGATTTTGTTGGATTTGATTTTTACAAGCCCGTTGTCCCGATTCTTCTTCACTTGAGGATTCCCAGATTTCTGGGCCACAACGAGATTCATCCAAGGATTCATAAATTTCAGGGCCAAATTGGGATTCTTGCATTTTATTCTTCTCGGCCATTTTTCCTTAGTAGTAAATGACTACTATTTAAACTTACAGTAAATTTAATAGCTATGACAGGAAAAATAATTAAAATCAGCAGGTAAATAATAGTATCACCAGGTAAATAATAGTATCACCAGGTAAATAATAGTATCACCAGGTAAATAATAAAATTACCAGGTAAATAATAAAATCACCAGGTAAATAATATAATCACCAGGTAATTAATATTTCACCAGATAAATAATAAATCACCAGGTATATAATAAATCACCAGGTAAATAATTAATCAGCAGCTAAATAATAAATCACCAGGTAAATAATAAATCATCAGGTAAATAATAAATCATCAGGTAAATAATAAATCACCAGCTATGCATTTTTAGTCACGTTTTTAGGGCAGCGAAACTTAAGCTAAGCGCCTTTATAATCTGATCGTGACGTCCGTGTGTCCGATAACATGATAACTCCAAAACCCGTTATCGGATTTACTTGAAACTTGGTACCCACTTGGTCTTTGGGCAAATAGCGTAGATAATTTCGTATATGAGCAAAATCCACCGGGTAGTTTTGGAGTTACCCAGGTTTTTACAAACTCGTTGCCGGTTTTCCTTGAAACTTGACACACATCGTCTTTTTGTCTTTGGGCAGAAATCTTTCACCGATTCGTATATGAGCAGAATCTGACAGGTAGTTTAGGAGTTACCCGGGTTTTTAGAACCAACTTTTTTATAATTCGCAAAAAATCACAATCTCTACCAATCTTTGAATCCTATTTAAATAAATTTTTTGTGAGGATTACTTTTTGGCTAAATATCGGTGAAAATACCCCGGTATTTGCCATTAAAATTATCTCCTTTATTATAAAACCGGTGTGACGTCCGTCACGCTAGGGTCCTATTCCCGCCGTAAATAATAGTGCCCGATTTCCGCCGTAAATACTTATGCCCTTTTTCCGCCGTAAATAATAGTGCCCTATTCCCGCCGTAAATACTTATGCCCTATTCTCGCCGCAATAAATAGTGCCCTATTCATGCCGTAAATACTTATGCACCTATTTCCGCCGTAAATAATAATTTCCTATTCCCGCCGTAAATATCTATGCCCTATTCTCGCCGTAATAAATAGTGCCCTATTCATGCCGTAAATATTTATGCCCTATTCCCGCCGTAATAAATTGTGCCATATTCCCGCCGTAAATGCTTATGCCTTATTTCCGTAGTAATATATAGTGCCCTATTCCCGCCGTAAATAAAAGTGCCCTATGTAATAAAAGGGCATTTTTATATGGCGGATCTCCGAAAAATATTTTGCGCTTGTGAAGTGCGCTCCGTACCTTGCGCACAAAGCGTTGCAGGTAGTTCTGCATTATTAAGCAATAAAGAACATTAACATTCCTGTATAGAATTTTATTGTGAATGCAGTAAAAAATAAATCACTGTAATCCGTCAAGGATTACAGGAGTTATAAGCGTTGAACCGAAACATTTTGAAAAATGCAAATTTACCGTGAATATGCTAATATTGAAAAACTAATTTAAAATTGCTCATGAGATCCATACCGGTGGTCCGATTCAAAAATTAAAAATATCCTCAGATTCAGAATTGAATTCTCTACAAAATCATTGCTTAGTTGAATGTGTAAGCCTGCTGCAACTATGAGAAACTAAAATGGCAATGGTTATGTGGGACGCAGTACAAGGGTTCAGTCTCAAGATTCAACCTGATGGGAATATTCTATCTCTCTCTCTCGTATTTGCATTTATCGTATATTCCCGGTATTAATTATTGTTCACCTTATTAGATTATTAGGTGATCAAGCCGTTTTATGTGATTTAGATTTTGGCTGAAATAATTATTTACCTGCTGATTAATTATTTACCTGCTGATTTAATTATTTACCTGCAGATTAATTATTTACCTGCTGATTTAATTATTTGCCTGCTGATTTATTATTTACCTGCTGATTTATTATTTACCTGCTGATTTATTATTCACCTGCTGATTAATTATTTACCTGATTAATTATTACATGCATCTCTATAATTTTCAGCAGCAACATCGCTGAAAATAAGCTCTGTTAAAACTATTATTTCTTAAATAGTTTTAAGATTACTATATCCTTAAAACTACACTAAAAGGGGTATTTAAATATCGGGAACAATAATATCTACTTATATCTGGACTTCTGATTGATCCTGGAGAAGAATCCTGGACTCTTTGGAAATATTTTATCGTTTTATTCTCAGGATTTGTGGCAAGAAAAGGATTATTGTGAAGAAGCTGTTCCGGGTTTCTTAAAAAATACGTAATTCTCAAATTCAAATTTCAACAATTCCCAAATTCAAATTTCAACAATTCCCATACAAACCTGATGAACAGATTGTAGTGAGCTCCCAGGCAATCCGAGCCTAAAAACACGTATTTCAATGGTTATGTGGACTACGCTAAAATATACCAAATGGGGGGAAGTAAAATTCCCCCCTTGCGTGTAAGTTTCTCAATAATAAAGAAACACAGCTCCACTACATCTCATATTATTCTTGCACATCTTTTTCGCCGCAAAATTAAAATGATTATTTTATGGTAATCAATTAATGCGAGAGCCAGCTGAAAAGACAACACACCACACAATATGGCCAATCCTTCCTCCTATCATTGCATATCCTGTAAAGAAAAGATTGGATCCCGTCAACCGTTCCTGAAATGTGCAATATGCAAGGATAAATATCACGATTTCTGCCTTCCTGCCTCAACCGTTTCCAATACCATCCTCAACAATAATCCCTGGACCTGTCTAATATGTACACATATAAATACAAACTGTGAATTCTGTGAAAAGCCGTCAAATTGCTGTTCCTGCAATCTTCCCCCAAGCACTCCATTTATTTTAAATTCTCTAAGCCAAGCCGGTCAGTCTCCTTCAAATAATCTATCATTACAACAATATCCATGCGAAATTGATTTTAATTCATATAAAGGTATTAAGTTTGGTCATTTAAATATTAATGGATTACGCTCAAAATACGAAGAGCTAAGATTATTCCTACAATCAACCGAGTTTCATGCATTCACTTTGAATGAAACTAAACTTCCAAAGAATTTTGATCTTCAAGCCTTAGAGATTCCAAATTATTTTTTTATTTCATGCGCTAGAGAACAAGGTAACGGTGGTGGTTCTGGATTTTACTTACGTAAGGACTGTAAATATGAATTACTTAAATATAATACTAAATTCCCTCTATTAGTAGAATGCAATGCAATAATTTTAAAATGGAATTATGTTAAGCCCATATTATTAATTAATATATATAACCCCCCTCAAGTAGATAAGAATGAGTTTTTAATATCTTTAGATAAGTTATTCTTAGAAGTAACTAATATTAATTCACAAATAATAATAATGGGAGATATTAACATTAATTATTACGATACAACTAAGCACACTTTTTTATTGAAAACCCTACTTACACAATACAATCTTACACAAAATATACAACAACCCACTAGAATCGAACAATCTTCAGCAACATTATTAGATCATATTTATACAGGCAGTTATTTCCAAAATCAATTATGCGGTACATTTAATTTAACTTCTTCGGATCATAAAGCAGTGTATTTAATTAAAACTAATAAGCACAACAAATTACCATCTAAAATTATATCATATAGAAAATATTCTGATATAAGCACAGATAATTAAAAACATGATTTAGAAATAATCAATTGAGATGAAATTACATTCATACCTAATGTCAATGATAAGTTATATTTTTTCAAGATAAATTAAATGGTGTACTTAATAAACACACACCAATTAAAAAACGTGGAGTTAAACAAACAGCACCCTGGTTAAATAATAACGTTATAGAGTTACTTCAGAAACGCAATGATTTAAAATCGAAATTTCAGGATAGTAGAACCATTGAAAATGAAAAGCAATACACACAATGCAAAAATTACACAACAAACGTAATTAACAAAGCCAAACAACAATACCACATTGACAAATTCAATTCCGATCCTAGTTCAACTAATGTATGCAAAACATATCAACAGTTCAGTCGATTCAAACAGCACAGAAACTGATGACAAAGAAAAAATATGATTTATTAAGTGAGCAGTTTAAATTACCTGGTGACAGTGATGACGATGAAATTAATATAATAAATGATGAATTAAATATATCAGCTTCAGACACAAACTTCGTCACAACAAAAACAATTGAAAAAGCATTTAAATCCCTTAAATCCAAAATAACCAATGATAACAAAACTCCAGCATTATTTATTTATATGATTTTACTATTAATATTATGTCTACTTAAATACTGTTTATTGATTTTGTAATGACAGAAAAATTACCAGATTCTTTTAAATATGCACTAATTACACCAATATATACCCATTTCAGTATTACCACTATTAAATAAAGTACTCGAAAAAATTATATTTGAAAAGCTAAGTACATACATTGAAATAAAGGGACTCTTGGACGATAATCAACATTGTATTTTCAATTTAATATACTAAAGTCTGCAATGCTCTTGGTCCTTTCCTTTTTAAACGTTTTGCTGATAGTCTAGTTTTTTATATTTCTGGGGAAAATATTGATGAAATAATATTAGAATTAAATTTAGTATTAAATAATCTAAACAACTGGTGTGACGATAGATATTTAAGTATAAATGTATGATATCTCACAAACCTAGAGATAAAATACCAAATACAATCCCAACAGTATTTGGTAATGATAATGTAATTGAATTAGTTGAAGAATATAAGTACTTAGGTATAATTGTTGATAGTACAATGACATTTAAATCTCATTTCAATCATGTGTGTTTTAAAGTCTGTCTTCTATAGGCTGTATATTAAATTTATAGCGTTATTTAAATGATCATGCATTTAAAATAACTATTAATAGCTTAGTTCTATCAATAATAGATTATGGATTTCCTATTCGGGGACAACAATGCACTTACAACATTAAGATATTACAAACTAAAATTAATAATTTCTTAGCAGCTTTTTACTACCCTACAATATTTAATAAATTTAATAAATATATGCACTATAACAGCCAAATAACTATAAATTATCAGGAATTGTGGGAAAGATGTAATATATTTGCTATAACAGAAAGATTAGAATATTATTATTTATTATTTGTTTTTAAGGCCATCAGATATAATACAATCCCTGAAATAAGTAAAGAATTCACTTTTGCGTCTTCATCCAGAACCAACAACTTACTATTATCAGCGCATAGAACAGTTATGTATACAAAATCAGTTTACTACCAATCTTGTAAGGTTTGGAATTCTATTCCTTTAAAAGCAAAATGCACAACAAAGGTAAATGAATTCAAAGAATTAATAACAGCATTGGGTAAAAGAAGTAATGAATGAAGTAGACTGACTGATTATTATACTCATTACTTTATCTTATACTTGTCTATAATTACTTATTCTTTTTTAAATTGGCTAAGTTCAAAATTTTCTGTGAATATTCATACCACCTTTGTCACTGGGGGAAGATCAATCTTTTTGTACTGACCTAGTTATGACTTGTTAATAAAGACATTAAATGAAATATAAAATCCAAAATAATACTTTAACGAAAGTACAAATAAATAAGAAATCTAAACTTATTCAAGTCTCACACAAAAATATATAAATACAAATACAAAAGAATTCAAATAAATCCAGACACAATATAATTGAAATACAACAGAAATGCAATAAAATATAATACAATAAATGATATCACAGTTTTTTGTATTTGTGTTGAATTTAGTATTTTACTCATCATTTGTTTTGTTGTTATTATCCTATTTCTTATGTTGAACTTATTTGTAACTACTTTGTACTTATGATAATTGGTATCAATTTATCACAATTTCCACAATGCTGATTTACCTAAATAAAAGTTTCTAAAGTGTCTTTAAAGGTTATAACTAAGGCTGGGAAATCGCAAAAAACACGATAATACTAAAAATGTTAATATAGTATTACCAGCTGGGTATATTGTTACATTTGACATCCGACCATCCCAAAACCAAAACAATAAAATTTAAAAATCGCGAAAAATTCTGTACAAACGCAAAATCCTCCAAAATACACAATTTCCACGAAATATCGTGAGAGTCCAGGTCAAGCTACTTTTTTGGGCAATCGTTGCAAAAAACGTCAAGTTTAGCCAGAAAAATAATTTTATAAAAATAATTTGATCTGTTTTGGTGTTAAAGTTGAAAATAATATAAAATGGACTGAGTAACAACTGTTAAAGGTTAGTAAAATTGCAAAAAAAAACAGAATAAACTGAAACAGGGGAAACTGGATAAAAATCGCTAAGCACCGCAAAATTTTATTATTAATTTCGCGAGGCACCGCGAAAAATAGACTAAAGTTTTGCGGAATTTTTAGGGTCAAAAACGCAAAATGCTCCCATCCCTAGTGATAACTTAATGTAACTAAGTTTTCTCCGTCTTATGGTTATATTATCTTCGTCGATTTTTATCCGAAAGAGTTTCTGCTGTGTACTATTGTCTTAGCTAACACTCTTTTGTTAACTATATTTACAACTTTTGACCGTTGGTATTAGGAAATGTGATAGTAAACTGAAATTTAAGACAAAAGTCGACCTTTTTTGTTAACTAATTTTGATTCAAGCGACTTTTAAAATATTTTCAACTTTTAAGCATTTTATTTTTTCATTTGACCGTCACTACTCGAAATTATTTATTAAAATTTCAGATTTTTCCAGAGGGGGTGTAAAAGTCGACCCGGAATACGGCTTGTGCATGTATGCTTAGGATATATGCAAATCGGCGGAAACGTCTTGAAGTCCTGAGAGTAATTTTGATATATCCAGAAATGCCCACATTCGTCAGAAATATTTTGAAAAATGTAGCGATGTTTTTGGCCAATTGTTTTTACAGTTTGAAGATATGTTGGAAAATTTCTAACTTCGCTAGGAAATTAATATTATAATTACTCAAAATAGCAGAAAAGTTTTATTAGTGTGTAGAAATTATTGCGTTGCTGGTTACTGTGTACTCACTAATGAAATTTAAAATTGCAAAGTACATTTGAACTCATTTTATTACAACTGCGGGGTTTAGATTAGTTTTAAAAACGAAAACGGTTTTGAAATCAGAAAACGTTTATAATTTGAAAGGCTGTTAGTTTCAACAGTAGGTTTTTAATTGGAACAGAAATTAAAATAAATATATTAAAAGGTATTTTTAGGATTTTTCATAATTTTCTCATCATTTTGAATGATATTATATAATTATTATTACACCGCACAACGCTTGTATTTAATGCACAACATATTTTAACGGCTACATTTTTTTATTTATGAGGAATGTTGAACCATTTTTCATAAATGGTGAGACAAATTAAAATTGCCAACTTGCCAATGTGTATATAGCTTCGCACTTATACACGCGCCATAAAGGAAACTCGCTGTATGACTTATTTATCATTATCACACATTCTTTTAGTCGAATAAGAAATAAGATCTTTAGCATGTGAAATTTTTTCATCTTCCTTTGACATTTATTCAATCTTGTATGATCTATTATTTTAAGGACTATACTAAATTTTTTTTATTGATGATAAATTTTCTACAATTTTGCGGTACTATTGGCAACATTTATAATTAGCAACTTACGCTGATTTGATTAAATAAATTTCAAATCAATTATACGGGTGTATAAAAACATAAAACTGAAGTAAATTAGTACTATTGTTGTAGGCAGTACTTTGAGATAGTTTTGAGATTTCATAAATGTACTATTGTTACATTTCAGCTATACTGGATAAAGTGTGTAGTCTGGCTTTCCCATCCTGAAAACGTTGCCAACCTAAAACATCATCCCGACTATAGCCATAAATTAATTTGCGCGGGATTATTTGAAGTGAACAAGAAACTGACTGGAGCCTTCAAAAACCATAATAATCGACGGAGGGGGAGCGAATTTACGGGTTTTAATTTTTGTGGAATTCAGTAAACATACAATAAATTGACTGTAGCTTTTACAAAAGCAGTTTTCACAAGTTTTCTCCAATAAATATCCAGAACTACTTGGTTCGTAAATCTGTAACAATAACATTAATACGTTTAAGTTAAATCGGTTCTACTCCAGTAAATTATGATTAAAAATCCACTACTTCTGTTTCTACCCTGATGTGTCTATGTGTTCGGGATTTGGGCTCACGCTCGTTTCTGTAAACATTTAAACAGCATCACTCGTAAGTCTTCCAACCATTGTTGGAAGACTTACTTGTTGTGAATGTATTGGATCTATACCAAAGTAATTAAGGAATTCGTAATTATACGTGATTGTGGGTTGTGCCATTACAACGCGTAATAGTTTTATTTAAAGTTACAAAAAGACTCAATATGAGCGAACCAAAATCATTGTGTCTAAATTGTGAGCATTGCAAATACACAACTACAATAAAATCAAGCCTCACAGATCACGTGGCCAGCAATCACAGGGATTTACCAAATGTTTACATTTGTGATTTGTGCAGTTATAACACCAATCGTAAACCCTTGCTGCGAAGGCACGAGTTAAGAGTGCATCATCCTAGTAAAATTCAATTCAATTGTGAATTTTGCCAGTACAAGACGGCATCCCAATACAATTTAAAGAGGCATTTACACGACAATCATGAGAATCAGGAATATAAATACAAATGTGATTTATGCCCCTACAAAGCCAAACCAAAATGGAATCTAAAGAGTCATACATTGGCGAATCACACTAATCAAACTTTCAATTGCGATCAGTGCGAATACAAAGCTAAACGGAGACAATGTTTGCAACGACACCTAGTTAAAGTACATGACCAATGGGCAAAAATCTACAATTGTGATTTATGTGACTACACGACCAAACTCAAATGTTATCTGCAAAAACATAGACGGAAACGGCATAGTTCTGACAATAATGGTTATAAGTGTGATTGGTGCAGTTATAAAACTAAAGACAGTACAAGTTTAGAACACAAATAAGTCATAAGCACTTCTGTAAAAAAAATTGGACAATAAAGAAAATAAGAGTAACATCAAATTCCAATGCAAAGTTTGTGATTTCCAAAGCAATGCAAACAAATCGATTGCTCAGCATTATTTAAATGCCCACAATGCACCCAGGGTTATTTTGAGCAAGTTGAAGAAGAAAGATCTAATTTTAAAAGCTATAAAGAAATTATTGTATTTTCATGGCGAAAACCACAATACATTCAATTTAAAATTTATAAATTATTAGGGTAGAAGAGTAACAAAAATC
>JAQGAK010003327.1:0-15540 GCA_034696945.1 Lipothrix lubbocki
ATTCACAATAATTTAGAATAAATTCACAATAATTTAGAATAAATTCACAATAATTTAGAATAAATTCACAATAATTTAGAATAAATTCACAATAATTTAGAATAAATTCACAATAATTTAGAATAAATTCACAATAATTTAGAATAAATTCACAATAATTTAGAATAAATTCACAATAATTTTGAATAAATTCACAATAAATGCTAAAGATATTCAATTTAAATGCAAAATTAACCTAATTAAAAAAATCAAAATAAACAAAATCGAAAAAAACGCGAAAGAGAAGAAAATAAAACAAATACATTCCTGAAAATGATTCGCGTACTTTAGCAATTTTAGCTGTTCATCAACCCTGAAGTGAACCATTTGAAAAAAATATATTAATAGAAATTCAGATACAATAGACACGGAAAATTCCATGATGAAAAAGAAAACTTCCACCACCAGCAAGGACCAGCATGTCAAAATCGATTTGTAATTGTCCGGTAGCAACGAATAAAAATAAAACACTTTGTCTGGGTCAATTAAGTAGACGACGCTTAAAGATGTGGTGATGTTGATCATAATGCATGGATGGAAAATCGTTAATAGTTCTTGTAAAGAGTATTTTTTCCATTGAAATTGTTTACTCGATTTGCCTATATAGAGAAAGAAATGAACGCTTTATTGACAATAACCAAAATGCAGTTCGATCTAAATATCTACGTGATTAATTACTCGTTAAGTGTTACCCTACGTTATTTCCCTATGTAAGTGTTATTACCAACCTCCATCTTTTGAAAACAATTCATTGAAAATCACCTCCGTCAATTCCGGGTAAAGTTTAAACAGAGGGACGTTCCAGAAGACGCAAGCCGAAAGCCAACCCGTCATGATGACATGGAAGTTAAAATGGTGGAGGACGAAGTATTTCTCAACTAATAAAGACTGAATGAGCCTCACGACCAAGAATAGCAAATGAAATGCCATCAAATGGAAACAAATTTCCCACATAAATTTTCGCCATCTTTGTCTCCTTTGGGAAATCCTTCCCGTTTTCCCGTCTATCGTCACCGGCAGGAGATTTAAAGTTGACAGCACGTGGATGGTGATGAAGTTGAATCGAACTTCTTGCCTAGTCAACATTATATTAATGTGACCAGATGCCTACTTTTATAGTCGACAACCTACAATTTGGGCCCTAAGTCTACTCAAAAATTACCAAGGCTACTATATTTCCAGAAAAAAATCAAATCTACTAGATAGCCTACTTTTTGGCCCTGCAATTCTACTAAATCTTCTATTTTCTGTGCAAATTGAAACAAATTTTTTCAAACTTTGAAAAATTCCCAAAATTTTACATATGTCGGGGCTTTATTTCAATATTATTTTGAAATAAGGATGAATATGAATACTGTCCGAATGTTTTATGCGACAAAAATGTGAACAAAAATGTAGTATGTGGATTTTGATAGTTAAAATCTGGTCAGTTTAGCATTATTGCTCCTCGTCTTCCAGTAGACGCTTTGACAATGCTGGTCAATGGATTAAAATTAGAGCACTTTGTTGAAACTAGATTGTTAGGTTGTTATGTCTGCCAGAATTAATTTGATGAGCGCTTTAATAGTTTATTGCAGTTTTACATTCGTCATTTCGACGTTCCGTCAGACAAACAAAAAAGGAGCTTCAATGATTTTGGGTCAATGTAAAAAGGAGACATTTTGCATTTTCACATTTGCCAGCATAGAAAAGGAGTTTATTTGTATACTTTGCATGCACAATTGTAAATCGGTAAACATTTAGTCACACAACAGATTCCGTTTTTCTGTGCAGATTACTTTTCCAAATATGCAACCAAAAAACTTCTTTAGAAGTCTCAACAGGAATTCGACCATTGCCCGCAAATTTTAAACATTATAAGCGTTCAAGACTTGGATAGAAAATAAATAAATTGAATTAATTTGATCACGTACATTCAATCAGGCACAAAGCCAAGTAGAGGGGCAAGGTGTGGAATTGCCTCTCTTCTGGGAAGTAAAATATTAAATTGTTTCATCAATAAATACTAAAAATCATCAATTTTATAACAAAATAAGTATATGCACATAAAAATGCCCCTCTTGACAATTTCAGGATACGCGCCTGCTTGCAATAATAAAACTTTTTAAATAATAATAATACATTTTTCATAATAATAAAAATAATATATTCGTAAAATAAAATAATATTAGCAATATATTTATAATATTTAAAAGATGAGGTTTAGGTTGATAGTAAAAATAATTAGTTGTTATTATTTTAATTAAAAATATGATTACATTATTGATTTTATTATTTTATTTGATTATAACAATACATTATGATTTTTAAAATTATTATTTGTGCAAGTACACGATAAAAAAATTCATTTTCTTTTAGTTTTGGTTCAATAAATTTAAATACATTATTATTGCATCATATGAAATAGTCGATTGTTATTCTAGACATTAAAGATAACTTTTAAATCCAAAAATGAGTCCCATTTTGAATTCAAACCTCTCAGGTGGAATGAATTTAATATAAGCTCCTTTTTATATTAGGTCAAAACTATTTAAACCCCTTTTTTGTTCGTCTGACGATTAGGAGTTTATTATGTTCAATGCACGTACACAAAAACAGCCCGTCCTTTATCCTGTTATTAACGAATAATATTAATTAACCCGGAAAGTATTCAGCATTTAATTAAAACACGAACGACCCTACAATCCTACACGTGGGTGTTAGGAATAGCTAGAGCTAATGTTGCCATATGCACTCGGATTCCGAGAACTACACTCATTTTTAAATCATGTTCCAGTCATTTTATAAAACAAATTCTCTCGGTTTTCATAAACTGTACTAGATTTTTGTAAAAATAAATAATAAGCAAAAGCAAACTTGAAGTAAAAAGCTGACACCTGATGATTAGACGCGCTCAAATAGATTTACAATTTGAGTGTCATAAAGTTTCTTCGTTTAAATCGCTTCAAATTTCACGTGCTTGTTAGGTGGAATGATTACTTGAATTAAAATTTTAATACTATAATTGGTTTATATGGCTAAAGGTAACATATAAATTAGTTCTGGAAAATGGAAATATTATGGGTTTACCTACGAATTGGACCTCAACCACATGTACAACAGGTGAGCTACTTCTATAGAATACTTTGCATAATTTTGGGTTAACAAACGGGATATTTTGTACTAAAACGCCAGCATATTTAAAAGTTCTGAACAGATTCCTGAGTCAATGGTCGAAATATGAACAGAAAACGCAGTCTATACCGGACTCGCTATAAAAAGACTCACAATACAACACTGATGAATTTCTGCTAAAATCAAAATCTACCATAGAGAAGGCTAACATAAAGCCATTCTTGAGGTGGTGCTACCATATGCAAGATTCCCTGATAAAGAACGCCCATATAACGTCTTTTAAAATCTCTTGAAGTGCTAAACTAGTGGACATATTAAAAACTGGTACAATTTGCAACTCGTAAATTGTCTGATACCGCGTTTTTAGTTGTTTGTATTTTTTTTATTTCCCTACAACGGCAATTTGTACAGGTGTTGAACCTTTTTATAAGGTGTTGGATCCCATTTTGGAAGTAATTATCCACAATGACATTGCTAAAATCATCTTGGTCCTCAATAATTTAAACGACTTCCTGGGACTATAAGACCAATTAACCTATACATTATTATTATATACATTGTTTAAATCTGCTCTCGGATTTTTGATAACGAAATATGGCATCTTTAACTATAGCTAACAAACAAAAAGAAACGGTATGTTTGAGTGGGAAGATGTTGCATTCTTAAAGTCAACATTAGCTTAAATTGAATTTAATATTTAACATTGTCAGAATGAGGCCTTTACAGGATAAGTCCTGCTACCGCCTCTCCTTGTGGTAATTTATACCGATAGACTCTTGTTAAATAAAGAAGGTAGACAGTTTTGTGCTTCCACACAATTTTTCAGTCGTATTTATTCTCTAGTTCTAGAGGTATGGCCACCGTAAGTTATTAATATCGCCCATGACGTTTGGTTGGTCTTCGTCAGGAAATTGATAGTTACGAGGTCTAGCTTGTCAAAACACGAGGACGAGGCATTATAATTTTAAGCAGCAAAGGCGTAACAAATATTCACTGGATATTGACATTTCAGTTCAACGGTAGCATAAACGCAGACAAGGGTGTTACCGTGGACTTCCCCTATAAGAGGCCTCTCTATAAGAGCATTCTTCCTATATAAGAGCACCTTCCCGTTCTCCCCAGCATATTTCAATGCTATTTGTGTTCCCCATAAAGGCATTTACTATAGAAACAATTCCTCTATAACAGCGCCGAAATTCCTGCTTGTTGCGAGGCTTGTGCTTCTCCCTATAAGAGCATTCCGCACACCCTGGTGTTAATAAACAATATTTTCCTCTTGTGCATTATTAGAGTAGCGCATTTTATTTTGAATGTATTGTACGAACGAGGTTCTGTTGCTAAATAATACATAATTAACAAGACAATTAAGTATTCCATAGCAGTAACGTTATAATATAACGTTATTTTTTATTAGTTCTAAATTTTATTTGGAATTAGTATTTAAAAGACTAAATAAGTAATTATCTTATAATAATTTCGCCAGTTTGTATTAATTTCATTATAAATTCAATATTTTTTATCAATTAGCTCATTCAAATTAAATAATAATTTTATAAAAATTGAAGCAATATTGGTAGTAGCAATAACTGTGTTATTAGCATTACATAAGTTAAGTTTCGTGCATCAATTCTGCAAGCAATTGTCAGAAAGTCATTATGGGTTGTATTTCGAAAACAATTATTGTTAGTTTTAAAATTAAAAATTCAATGAAAAGATGTTTGTAGATGTATAGTGTAAGTAAATAATAATTCTTGTGTTATGAAGTAGAGTAATTAATTATTATTAAATTATTGAAAAAAATTGTTGTGTAAAATGCATGACAGTATTTTATTTTATTTTTCTGTAGAAATGCATAGAAATATTCAATTTGGCCTTTTTGGAAGAATGTGTAAAATTATTTAATTTTTAATTTTGATTTTTCTGTAAAAGCTATAAACGTATTTTATTTCTGCGGTTTCTGTAAATGCACATACAATAATACGATTACCATTTTATTTTAATTGCTGCTGTTCAACTTTTTCGCTATTTATATTTAAAAATGTTTATTAATATAAACATTTTACGAGCAATTGTTTTTAGTAATGCTTTTTAGCTTTTCATGATCTTCTGAATTGATTTCTGAATTAAAGTATTCCTCTTAATTTATAAATGTAAAAGTATCTGAGCCTGAAGACGGGAATTACCCGAAATGTTGCTTCTAATAAAAATTTACAAATTCAATTTCAAAAAACAATCCAAGTTATTTTCAAAATATCGCATAAAAAGTAGATCTCCGCGCGCTTCGCGCGCGTTCGATCTACTTGGGGTGGGGCGACTCCGGGTCCCCCCACCCCATCTTTAATCGTAGAAATTTTCGGTGTTAAGTACGGGCTAAAAGCTTGACATTTAGACTTAGATTGATATAAATCTTCTATTGGATGTTCATTATCTATATTGCTATAAGCTGTAGTTAATTAAATTCTCGCTCTTCAAAAACAATATCAAATGGCCCAGGCGCAATAGTAATCCCCACATAAGGTTTGAGACTCGGCGCCTTCCCGCCCACTCCACGAGCAGTAAAGATTTGGAGCAAACTCGTGACAACGAGGAAAATCTCATCCCTGGCCAGACCTTCTCCCACGCACACCCGTTTGCCCACGGAAAACGGCATGACATTCTCGCTCCCCCGGAATCTTCCATTTTCATCCAAAAACCTCTCGGGCCTAAAGGTCTCCGGATCGCCCCACAATCCCTCGTCGTAATGACAACTATAAAGGTTCGTAATGACCATGGTGTCCTTAGGAATAAAATATCCATGGAAAACAACGTCCTCGGTGGAATTGTGAAACAAACCCATAGGAGTTAAGGAGGAGTGGCGGTAGACTTCGCTAATCACGGACTGCGTGTAATATAATGATGGCCTGTCCGCTAACGTGGGATCCCGCGCTCTCCCGACAACACGGTCAATCTCATCTTGCAGCTTTTTTTGCACTTCGGGGTAGTTGATTAAATACGCAAATGTCCACTGGATGGAGACACAAGAGGTTTCCGTCCCAGCTATGAACATATCCTGTATTGTGAAAATTATTTGATCCTTTTCGGTATGAAAACTGGAGTTAATATCCGTCGTTCTTCTAACTTGGTTACAAAGAGCATCGACAAAATCCCGGGGTTCCTTTCCATCGTTAGTCAAATTATGATTTGCAATCCGCTGGCGTATGAAATTGTTCAGGATGGGCCATTCCTTCACCATCCTATTATAGCCAGATAATTCCGGAGCGATGGTGTTCAACCAGGGCATGAAAACGGCGAGGGTGGCCACCATGCTCGTGTCAGCGAATATCCTTGAAAATCGCGGCGTTTAGTTTAATTTCAGGTTGGTTAAATAATTGAATATATCGTCGGTTAAACATGCAAAGGTGCTAAAATTTTCGTAGCACCTTATTGGTTAAAAATTATTTTAGCACATTTGCAAGTTTAACTGATGATATATGGTACTACGCATTCTATGGCTAAATTTATTTTTGAAATCTGGCCTATCTTACGACGTTAATCTAGTCAAGGCATCCAGTATTTCCGGATCGTTCCTATCCAGTCGCTCAGAAAACAGAATGCTCCATATAGAGCCTAAGATCGTGGTATTAAACCCCGTCTTGCACGGAACTTGCCCTCCCGCATTTTGTATTCCACGAATTAAGTCCTTGACTTCATCCATTATTTTGGCTTCCATTGATTTCGTTCCCACACCAAAGGTCCGCAGATTTTTTAAGGTAAACTTCCTTTGCTCCAGCCACTGATCATAGTCGTTTATAAAGGCTAAGCCTGTATGTTCAAACAGAAACCACTATCAGAAACAGAACTTGTTTCTTCAATTATTTTCACGATCGAGGTAAATTTGGGGGTATGTTTCAACTCTATACCTTTCAGGACACCAGCACCCCGTGCGATAAATATCCCGATTTCTGGCCTCCCAGCAAACTCCTTCATGTTCATGGCTTCGCGGATAAGTTGGGCGTCGTTGATGACGACAGTTCTAAAAGAGCATGAGTAAATCGTCGGCTGAACATGAAAATGTGCTATTATTGTTTTTAAGCCATAGCGTTACGAAAATTTTAGCACCTTTTCATAATTAACCGACGGCATGCTCTTTAAACGTGATGGAAACGGTATGTTTAAACATTTTTATAAATTGTACCTGAACGACCCAAACCACACTCCAATGATCGGTCCATAGGATTTCCGCCAGTTTGTAAGCGTTTTAAAAGAATTCGGTCCCAATAGAGGTAAATGACCCAGAAGGGGAAATCTTGGTGGTCCTGTTCGGAACGTTTGTTGTTGAATCATTGAAAGACAAAGAGTAATATTATTAGTAATATTAAATTTAGTAAAACAATCAAATTTGGCCTATGATTTTTGCTATCACGAAACAGTTAAGAACTTTAACTTCATGAAAAAAGAAAATTGTTTTACCTGGAGGGAAATTTTTAGGACCCTGTTTTGCGAAAATAAAAGTTGCCACAAGGCCAATAAATGCAGCCAGTAAAATCTCTGCTAGCATTTTCTTGTTTCTAGAAATACGGTTTGTATAATAATGATTTAAGAAATAATGGTGGAAGAATGGTTTTACTAAATGTGCAAGGAGTAAATGGAAGACTGTCCGGACCGTATTCTTATTTTAGTTCTATTGAGTTCTATTTTTCCCGTGAGGAACACGGGCTTAAAACCTTTATCTTAGTTAAAATCCATAAAATATTTAATTTGACTTTTCTGACAAAATGCATAATATAATTAATTTTGCCTTGTCTGTAAATGCACCAATACACAATACGATTATTGTTTTATTTTAATTGCTTCCGCTCGTTCTTATTTAGATTTCATAGTTACTTTTAAATAACATGAAAATTTTACGGGCAATTTTATTAGAACGGTGGTAATCACAAATGGTTAAAACTTACATAGCTAGTTACAACGGTTACATAGGTTACAACAAGTTACATAGGTTTTATAATAGAGGAGATAATATGAATTAATTCATTCAACCAGCGAAACTAGCGCTCAATGAAAGTTTCAACGCGGAAATAATCGCTTGTAGAATAATATCTTGCGGATTTTGCGGGGTAGATGGGTTACCGGTCGGGTTACTTGGAGGGGGAGTCGTTTGTGGTTGACACACGGGACCGATTCCAAAAATTGCTGGCCATGGTGTTGTCGGACAAGGAATCAACGTAACATTCTAGAATAAATCAAACCATTTATCACCATATTTACACGAATATAGTGTAAAATTTCCCAATCAATTTCGTTTTCATAAATTAATTCGTAAAATGCATCATTTACGCGAAACATGGTCAAATCGTCAAATGTTTTTCAAAACACAAACCTGGTTGTTTGTAGTGTTAGTGGTAGTTGTGTCATTAGTTGTATTCCTGGGTCGGCAAACTGGCCCAACACCAAATTTAATCGGCGGGTCCGGACAAAGGGGTAATTCTACCGTCTGAAATATGGAACACCAAATTTTGAATTTTATCCACCCAACCAAATATTATTATGTAATTTTTTTAACACAATTATATTTAAATTGTTTTAACAAATTAATATGTAATTTTGCAAACGTTAACACTACGTATTAGTTTGAAAATTTGCTCAAATCAATGTAATAGTAATGACTACGAAAAAAACGCGTTTTTAAATTACATCTTAATATTCATTTACACAATGTTTAGCAACATTTGAATTTACCGTAGAATTTGTCGTGGAATCTGTTGGTGGATTTGTCGTTGTATTAGTCGTAGTGGGTGTGCAAACAGGCCCATGCCCCATACCAGGTAAAGTGTGTAATGGTGGATCGGGACAGGGCGGCGGAATCGGCTGCAAATTTTGGAAAGTATTTTTATTTGTCACCACTAAAACAACACAAAATACAAACCATTTGAACAATTTAGATTCATAACTTACCACAGCGTAGGCTAACGCTAATCCCAGTGCCAAAACAGTTGATGCAATTAGTGAAAACCTCATTGTTGCTGTGCGATACAGATTCGATACAGAAAATTCGCTGGAATTTTTATAAAACTGCTTCTAATAACAATGAACGTTAGTTTGAAATGGATTAATAGAATGAAATAAAGAATAATGGAATGTATAACATGAAATTAATTTGTTGGAAATCAATTGTATAAATCTACATACTTACTGTGTGCGCAAATGTGTAACCACAGTGTCCTTCCAATCAATCAGGCTCTATTTAACTAAATAAATTAGCGTAACGTTGGACCTTGCTTATATATAACCCTGATAATACATATTTTATATTAATGACAACCATGAGCACAATTGTTTGCAAGCCTCCTTGTAACGAATAAATTCGACCGTCAAATTTATTGACAGTTTCACAGTTGCGTAAGTATAAAGCTTAAAAGATGTAGAATTTTTTGAATTTATTGCGTGTTTACTTTACATATATATGCGTAAGTTAATTAACAACCAATATAGTACAAAATGCATGTTAATGCAGAATAAATAATAAAATTTTACAAATATTAACTGTCAATATTGCCAAAGGCTGAAATATATTTGCGGAATTTTCATAACATTGAAGGATAGGTTGAAATAATAATTAATTCGATCAATTAAGTATAGCAAGATTTTATTTCATATTTAATTTTAATAAAGTGTTATTCTATACAAAATTTCCTATACATTATTACATTTTTGCTTCATCTCGGGTATCAAAAAACTTTTATGTAAAATGATCTTCAATATTATAATATTCCAACGGTCTGCCTGCACAAATAGAACAGAGCTACGAAACTTCGCTGTAAATTGATCAATTGATGTACGTTACGTAAAAATATATCTAGATGTAGCCGTTCAAGAGGCAAATACAAATAAACTATCTCCACAGTTGCTAAAAAATGTAATACGAATGGCCATGTACAGCCCCGGATATAATTTCTAAAGTTTGGAATGCAAAAGTGACTATCCCGTTTATTTCCCATTGCAATCGCACATGTGCGGTAGAAACTGTTGGAATATTTCCCCACATTACTCCACGCATAAGACTTACGATTAGCAGTAGTTTTCCAAAGAAGCAGCGGGATTTTGCTTGCAGTATAAATGCACTATACTCATGACAATGTCAATCGGCGATGCTTTTTTACTATCAACCTTTGAATACAGCATTATTATTATTCTGGCAGTGAAATCCCGAGGTACCCGTAAAATCCCGTAACAGCAACTACAAACGCGGCTGAGCAAGATAAACGATTATAAATAGATATCCTTGATACATAGAGCTTCATTGGTTGCAGCTCTAGTATATGAAGCGGCACGGGAATCTGCACCAGTTTTAGTCTTCCAAATTTTGCCTATGGTATAGCAGAAACTTTCAGTAAATCTTACATTTCCTTAAATCATTAGAGGTTCAAATGAAGATTTTTCTTACCTAGAATCATTTGTCAGTACCTTTGACTTCCGGGTCAACAAACATTAAATCTATATAATCATAATAATCAAATTATGACTGATCACCCAATAGAAAGAGGAAAATACTTGATTTGAACCTTGGGATTTCCTTTGGGTGCGTGCCTGGAAGCAAGACATGAATAGATATCAAGGTTGACAACAACAACAAAACCCTTAAAATTAGACAATGTTCAAACAAAACAAAAACAAAGTTCAAAAATTACTTTATGCCTTGCCGCGAAAAAATGGAATGTTAACATTCTCCAAAGGTTTTCTTTTAAGCCTTTAAGCGTATTATGTTTTGTGAATGAAAACCGATTTGTGGCGGTTAACCCGCCCAAAATTTGAAATGCTTCTGGATGGGAGTTTTTTTTATTGCGGTGCTGTTAAAATGCAAAATTGGAGTTGACCCACTTTGCATCAATTTGATGAAGGTAAACCCATCTTGCATTTAAGATTTTCGGAGATAACCCACCTTGCACCTCGAGGAGCGATATGTGAGTAAAGTCAAGTGTTGCAAAAATTAAAACGCCCTGGTTCTGCTAGCCCTACTGAAAATACTGTGCCCACAGGGCAAATGCCCAAAACATTTATCCAATAGCATGAAATTGAAAATGTACAATTTTGGGCAGAAACCTGGGCGTTTGGCCTGAAATGCAGGCATTTTTGACGTTTCCCTAATTTTTTCAAAAAATGTTATACATAAACAAACTGTCATAAAGTACAAGGACTTAAACAATAAATTAGTAGCAATGTTCCTAATTAACATTCATGGCTAAATAGCAAAGTTTTTAACGCAAATATATTCAGAAAATTCTTTGAAAAATGATCAAACTTTTTAAAAAATGGGCCTGAAATCTTTAAAATGCCCAAATTTAGAGCGATTTTATGTTGGAAAATGTCCACGGCCAAAATGTAATTATGCCTTTATTTTGCCCTACACTGAAAATACCCAAAATGCCTTGAAATTTTGGACTGACGAGGTGCCTAAAATATCTTGGCATTTTCAGAAGACTAACTACAACGCAGAATTTGAAACATTTCAATAGTTCAATGTAAGATTTATAAAAAAAACCATCGTTAAATTAAAAGTTGTGAATATGATGCCATTTAAAATAACGCCACGTTTACAATTTGCACATTTAGCCAAAAATGCCTATAGGCTCGTAGAGATTACGTGCATTTAATAGAACTAAAATCGTCCATATGAAATATTGCATGAATTTACTAGTACGTCATATTATAATCCAAACAGGCTTAATTTAGCTCAAAATGCCTACGTGACGAAAAAAACACAAACATAATATCAGTAGTCTAATTATTGAACAGTAACTCACCGTCAAAATTATTTTTAATCTCCTACAAAAACACGGCACAGGTTTTCCAAGAATATGCCTTAGAGTCTCAACTTTCCCCACCAAGTTCCCCAGTCTCTCTCCCTCTCTCCCTCCCTTCCTCTCACATATTACAAATTAACCTTTATACTTACCTGGTCACTTAACCTAAATTACACAAATATTATTAGATCAGTTATTTACTATTAAAGCCCCCCAGAGTGAGGATAAGGAGAATTAGGCCTAAAATTACACTCTATTTTGCCTAATGGAATTGATGGAACTAATGGACAGGTACAACAAACGGGATGTACCTATGAATCATCAGGTCTTTACTGATCAGTCTTTAATTCTTTTAGTTTTAGTAGCTCTGGTCATTACTTTGTTAACTGCCTTCTGAGCACCTTCTGAGCAACTTCACTATACTTTGGTTCAATTAAAAGTTTCCGGTGGATTTTCCTTGATTCTTCCAAGTTAATATTATTTACTGAGATTTAGCCCATTTAGTTTGTCTGGTTGTTAAACTGTGATCAACGTGCTGTGCTCTATTAAAAGTAATTATTTTATTTTACATTTATTTAAATATTTTAAAAATTGATTTAATATTTGTAATATTTACAAATTTATTGGTTTCTAAATACGATTATTAATATTTAACTTGAATAAATATTTTATTTCTTTAATTAATTAAACAAACCTTGACAATTAAAAAGTACATTTTCAATTTTTAATATTTATTATATATATTTAATTAATATGTATTTTAATATTATTTTGTTTCTAAATATTAAATAATTAAAGTCATTTAAACCTTATTAATGTTCACAGTGGCCGATTCAAGACAATCAACCCGATACAACGCCCCAGTTCAGCCCTGGAGCCCCCAGGACCGACAATTAGAGCTGCAATTGGTGTCCGAGGCCGTCCATGACTTCAGCGACGATGAGATGGGCCGCTGGTTTGACGTTTTCGTGGATGACATCGAATATGCAGAGGTACTCGTAGAATCCTTGAAGGAATCGGACGTGGATCCGGAAGTAAGTAGGATTTTTGAGGAGCGATTCAAAAATTACGCTCTGACACTTGTCCAGACCATGGCGAATAAACAGGGCGAATCGAGTAGTAACAGTTGTCAGGACGATGGTGACACCAGCGAATATTCCTCATCCTCCTCATCTGAAGAAGAATCATCCGAATGTGAGTCCGACAGTAACGAAAACCTAGAAGTCAGGAATAGAAAACGACCCCGTCAAAATTCTCACCGGCGGAATATTTTACCAATGTTGATGAGCCGAATCCGGAGGAAAATTGACCTGTGGCATGATGAGGACGGGTCGGATGCGGATGATGAGTTGACGGAATCGGAATGCGAAGAATCCAGCGAATCAGAAGATGACATCAGTGACATTGACATCAGTGACATCGACATTGCTGAGGAAATTGAAATCGTAGAACAACACGAAGAACAAGAGGAAGAAGAGCAAGCACGAAAAAGATTCAAATACACTTTCCCGCCCACCTCAAGGTTTTCAGACGATGATGAGGACGACAGCAATGAAAGTTTTAATGAGAACCAGCAAAATTCCTGTACCTGCAATAATTCAATTCTTCTTTGTATTTAATTTTTAATGTTATATGTCCAGTCTTTTTTAAAAATATAAATTGAAACACCAAAAATGCTGAAATGTTGTGTGCCGTGAATTGTAAAATATGCCAAAAAACATTACAAAATATTATTTTGATAGTTAATTTTTTTAATTATTTCTTTATTCTAATGGTTTAGAATATTTAAATAATAAATGTAGAAATGTTGTGTACCGTAATTTGTGAAATATGCCAAAAATAGTACAAAATATGATGTTGATAGTTAATTTTAATTTAATTTTAATGTTGATAGTTAATTTTAATTTATTTTAATGTTGATAGTTAATTTGTGAATTAATTATTCCGTATTCTAATAAGGTTTAGAATATTTATGTACATATTTATAAATTTAGTGATATGATGTCTCTGACAAAAGGTATAGAAGATTTGTTTGTAATAAGTAATAACTTTAGTATTTATATCGTAAATTTACATAACAATAATAATTCAATAAATTCCTGAAGTTCCTGGTTTTATTGTATCCCATTTTGAATTGTGTTTTAACCTTGCATATTCAAAATCTTCTACTAATTTATCTACTTTAGCCTTAGGGAAGTCACCGTCTCAAATTGATATTCTGTAATTTTTTTTATTTGCTTGACCTTAAAGAATTATTTCAGAATGGCATTCAAAGTTTCATATGCTTACACATGGTATGTACATACATATAAAATGATTAAGACATAGCAAAAGGAAAAGGGTTAAGCGAGTAATAAATAGATCGGAGCCTCAAATCCATTTAACATATTGCAGGTGAAATCCGGTCTAAAATCAAAAGTAATCGGCAAAATAGATATAGGAGTTAAAAAGAAGAAGGAGATTATCTTTCGTGTCGGGAAAAGTGCCAGAAAAGTCAAAAGGGAAAAAAATCCCTTACTTTTACTACATCATCCAATTACTAATAATCCTCTTCGGGTCTCTGGCTCAACAAGCAATAAAGCACCCGAGAACCCGAAAGAGAAATTTTTGCCAACTTCTCTGGGCTGACTTTTTACATTATTATTAAAGCTCCATAAGTTTTGCCAGTATTTATATTTGTATGCTTTTGTATGTATGTAGAAGTTGCCAGCAGGTGCGGAAAAATCAGAAAAAGAAAAGTCTTCACGTCATCATTCTAAAATTATATAAAGCTTCGTGTTGTTTGAAGCTAAATTGTATGTTTGTATTTATTATCAATGTTTATATGCAGTTTCCCTATGATTTTATACATTCTTCCTATATGAATTCCTTAATGATCCTAATATTTCGCACTGCGTATCTTTCTCATTTTAGCACATGCGATTCCACAGACAGTGAATTTATTGTATGCACTTTGCAACAAATTCTTTTTGCTGTCTTAACTTTCTTCTGGGCGGGAATTTTTAATGTTTAATTACTTTTTATTTTAAGACCCAAATTCAGTCAGTAGTAGTTTCCTTCGTTTGTGTGATGGTGAAGAATTAAAAATATATTCAATATTTAATTTAGATTTCAATTTAACTTCAACATTTAGATTAATTTATTTACAAACTCTGGGCTCGCCCTAGGATTCATCATGTAAGTTTCCTTTTAATCTCTTGCTTCTTAATTATTAACTTAAATTGTATTTATTATTGATTCACATTGTATTTATTAATAATTTAATTTAAATTATATAAACTGCGTATTAGCTAATAATTTAAATTGTAATCATTATGCATTTATTTTGTATTATTATATATATAAAATGTAGTGAAAAGTACTTAAAATGTATTTCAAATGAAATAATTTTCTATTTTTCATTGAATTAAATTTTAATAATTTGTATTTAAAACGAAATAATTTTGCATTTTTCATTGAATTAAATTTTAATAATTTGTATTTAAAACGAAATAATTTTGCATTTTTCATTGAATTAAATTTTTATAAAATGTATTTAATTTGTATTTAATTTGTATTTAATTTGTATTTAATTTGTATTTAATTTGTATTTAATTTGTATTTAATT
>JAQGAK010003328.1:0-15533 GCA_034696945.1 Lipothrix lubbocki
TGGATTTCTCCACCCGCTGGAGGAGCTATTGGGGCAGGGGAAAAACCACTTGGGAAAAAATCCCTGCCTTGTAGTGACCGATCTAGATTTCCACAGCGGGTTTTGAACCCGCGTTCCAATATCGATTTGGTGCAATGCTCTGGCCACTAAACCAGAACCACCTCCACACTTTTAGGTATATGCATTCATTTAGTGAAAGAAGCCTTGAAAAAATCTTTTTTTTCATACTTTTCGTGAGACTTATATTTTTATATATGGAATATATATACGAAGTTACTCCTTTTCACAAGTTTGATTCTTTAGGGGTATGAATAAGTGCATGTTTATAGATTACCTTTACTTTAATATAATTATATGTATGTACCGTCATACACTGGCTTCCGCTTCAAGTATGCATTCAATGTGATGATGAGGAGACGGAAAAAGATAAAAAGGACGATTTACTTTTACCAATTCCAACAGCTACACAAATGCAAGCCATTCCACTTATCCCTTCTTGCGTTACCCCGCAGGAATTATCTCGCCTGTGTCTCCATAATCGTCTTCTCAATCATGGCACGTAATATCTATTGAAAATGAAAGGTGAACTCCCCCACGTTCACGTTCACAGCTCTCACAAAACCGAGCGTGTATAGCTTTCTTTGCAGTTCATATAGACAGAGATGAAAGTCGATTGGTATAAGAAGTGTGGAATGAAGAAGCCTATCACTTGAGTCTTTCCCTGACACGGCCATTGATTGAGTCCATGTTCACTGACTCCTTATTTCATCTTTCTACAGATAGCTTACTAACGCGTATCCACTGGAACTCATAACGCAGCAGGACGGGGTGGAAGAGTGGAAGAGGACCGAAATAAAGATTCAATAATAATGTGTGATTTCTTGGAAGCGAATCCTCATATACATTCCAAGAGGTTGTGGTTGTGGTGGATTCTAGTTTTTACGTAATTCCTCTTGCACGCACACACGCTGCATCCTCTTTGATGTTAAAACCCAATGTTAGCACATTGGGCAGGTGGAATAAGATTTGACGGAGTCGTGTAATGTGTGGGCTAATGCCTGCACGTGCACACGTACGACGTAAGTATGTAACTTTTATTCTCACACGACCAACTGCTGGATTTATATGATGTAATAGTAGCTGGTTTCGAATATACGAGTTGGAAAGATCGATGCTGTCGTTATTATAATAATTCACCTCATGATACAGACAAAGTAGAGACGAACGTCTTCACCTGTGCTTCCCCTTTCAATGCTTTTCTAAAATAAACTCAACTTAATGTATATTTATGTGCTTACATAGCTGAGAAGACAATGTAATGGCATGGCTTTAAGTTTGTTCATATGCGCTGAGAAAATTTCAGCAGTATGTACATATGCCTATGGTCACATTAGAAAATCTTACTTGCAGGATTAGTGTGACTCTGTGAGTCACACTGGTCGTGCAAGTAAAATTTTGTAGTTCCCTTTCTCTTGAGATGTATACTAATTGTAAGGCTATGCTATAGGACCAATGTGTGCAGTATGGAGGTACTGCAACTATAATTGTGAGACTATAGCAAGTATTAAGATTAAGATATAAGAGTTTTTAAAGTGTTTTGAATACTCTACCAGTCTCCAAGGATTTGGCCTCCAATTAATATGAAAGTCTTTGATGTCTGGAGAAACTTGCCGGCATTAGCTTGGAGGTACTGGAAAATTAAGCTTACCCATCTGATGGGTATAATCCTACTGATTCTCGTGTTAAAATAGAATAAGGATGGATATTGCCTAATTGCCTTGCTTTTGGGCATCAGACAATTATAGATTTTTCTTACGTTCCTTGACCTCTGAGTGTAAAACTGTAAAGTTCAAGGAACGAACAACTGCTCCGGATCTTTCTTGACTCATGATAAATCACTAGAGACAGTGAATACAAAGGAATTGGATAAAGTACGTACGTACAAAGCTTCTCTCCCGACGGGATGTGACGATGTAAAGGATGTGCATCAACAGCTGGAGGTCACCTTATTTTCCCCGGTCTTGCTCAATCCCATACACCATGGACACAAAATGTTCATGGACATTTCAGCGATATGCATTTATGTTACTCTATAATAACTCTCTATGTATAATCTTGTTATTAGACGTGAGCAGCATATTGTTTGTTTGATGGAAAAGCAAGTGATGTGTTGAGTAACTCGCTTCAGTTCCCACTCCCACTGACCACTTCCCACTCCTCATTCTGGTCATCCTATTGTTGACTTGACACAACTACAGATTTCCCGTGTACTAATGCATTGCTTATACAGAATAATTATATCACACACGTAAGTCATATTTCTTACAACATTTGTAGACACTGGGGCTCCTATAGTAACCGGGATTTATTTAGCACTGCAGCTTTCAGTGATAATACTTGAGTGTACTTTGACGTCATTGATGCTACTTGTAAGTATTGTTTGGGTGGGACAGTCTATGTGATCAGTGCTGACTGCTGACTGATTAAACGTTTTGGAAAGTAACAGTGTGGACATTTTTACTTTTATAAAAAAAATTATTCCTCATAATTGCGTTTTCAGAGAACTATTTGTTAAAAATCTCCATTTTAAATGACCACTATCTTGTTCTGTGCATCGTGTTCGGCTTATCTGTGAGCGTGAGCACATCAAAAACTTCAAAGAAAAACTTTGACATATTCTTCTTTACTGCTGGATTGTAATATCAATTGAGAGCAAGACATGTAATTCGGATTCGTATTCCGTTGGTTGTACCAACGCAACGGCGCCATACATATTTATATATCTCTTCTTACAGGGACCTCGCCATTAAAAAATAGCAACTTTTCTCATCTAAACTTTTTGCGTAAGAGGGAAAAGTCCCGGGCTTGGTTTTCCAAGGTAATTGAATATACTGGTGCTTCATTCTTTCATATCCAATAATAATAGTATGGAAATAAATTCTACTCTGAGGTGCAGATAAAACTGTCAAACTATGTTCCCTGCTGATAAAAAGTTTATCCAGTTAAAGTTATTACTTGAACAGAGCCATAACCCTGTATATAAATATTTAAATGTAACAAATTGACTTGAAGAAGACCAAGACCAACTTGATTTAGAATATTGGAAACCAAACCCGGTGAAGTTAAGGATACTGCTAATTCACATATAAAATTCCTAGCCAGGGGAATGTATAATCATATAATTATGTGTTCAAGTTATATGAGTGCGTACAAAACTACATAAAAACAAACTACGGACATAAGTGTGGAGAACTCTACTTTGATAGAGTTTGTAAATTTAAGTAAATAAATAAGTGTGAATGTAATAATAGGTAAATAATTTCCCTTTTGACCCGCGACATATGATGAACTGCGTGATCTTTTCTCTGGAATGTTGCGATAAGCTTTGCTTCACCCGGGGTAGATTAGATGCGAGAGGAAGTATTTATTGATATGTACAGCGGATGGGGAAAAAGGAGTAAATAACGCCGGAGCGAATCTGTTGAGAGCATTAGAAAATTAGAATGAAAGTGTGACTTGTCCTGTCTTGCTTCATCTTTTGACGCGACTTTTCCTCACGTTTTCATGTCCATGGACGTGGATTGAGTTGAGAGACATTGGGTGTGGATGAAGGGATGGGATGGTGGAGCTGAAAAGTCTTTATTCTTTTGACGATGAGAGGCAGAGCCTGAGACAGGGACAGATTCATGACATTGTGGAGCGGAGACGGAGAGGAGAAATGGAGAAATGGGTGGATGGAAGGGAAACTAAGAGAAATAAATAGCTTGATTTGCGATGGTAAAATCCTTGTAATGTTTAACATACGAGAGGACAAAGGCTGGAAGGAATGGAAGACTTGTTCACATTGTATGTAAAGCAGAATCTCTGTTGGAAATATATTTGAGAGATACATGGACGTGGTTGCATAGGTTGGATGACAAAACTTTGCACTTGTTCATTCTCATATCCGCATGGCTGACACAATGGGAAGTGCGATGTTGAGCGTGTGAGTGGAAAATATTACGAAGGTTCTACACTTTCTCTCTTGTATGCCAAGCTTTATCTCCCCGTCCTCTTTCCCTCATTTCCCTCATTCTCCCTTCCCGCGTAGCTCCAGCCCGTCTATTTTCTCTCCCTTTTCACTCTTTTATCCACATCTCCCTCCTCCTTTCCTTACTATCTTCTTAACCCACGCTTTCCCTCCTGGCTCCAGTTAGTACAACTTTTGCCAACCAACTAAACACACTTCTCTTCACTTTCTGTCACCCAAACTTCCAAGCCCCAAGTAATTTATCTTCCAACATCCTTCCAAGTAATAATATTTCAACATCAAGTACAATTACTTCATCCCCCGGAACATCTTTAAGGATTCCACCCAACAAAATTATTCAAACTTCTTCCTCCCTTTTGTAATTGGCTTTGAAAATCCTCTGCGTCCTCCAAAACAACTTATATGAAATTGGTTTCCACAATAAATAACCAATCTCAAGTGCGGTATAACAAAAATGTGTATATGTGCGTGCAGTTGAACTCACATCCACCTTTGACTTGATAATTCCGCATATTTATATAGAACATAGATACAAATACTATCTGTACGAGTAGGAAACAGGACGAGACGTGAGGAGACGAGAGAGAGGAGAGAAAGCTGGGAGAAGGGAAGTTTCTACTCCAACGCACCCATCCTTGCTCCATTCACAATTTCATGATTTACCTATGAAATTACTTCTGCGCCTATACATCTACAAAAGGAATAACTAGCTGAAAATATGACGAAGAGATTCTTTTTTAGCTGTTTATTTCTCGGTTTATTCACCTTGGTCAAATCAGGTAAGGCGGCTTCATTTTCTTCGTCTTTTACTATGTGTTTCAACTATAGAACATTAGCTCAATATTAAAATTTATCAATGAATACATACTTCTTAACTCGATGTTTACGGTGCATCAAGTCTTGGAGGGAAGCACTTCTATTTATGCAACGTTCTACTTGAATGGCTCGTAGAAGATGAGGGAAACTAAATAAATACTTATAATAGCCTTGAGGTATGGATGTATTCAGTCAGCGTAAGACATTCGTTAATAAGAAAACATCAATGGTATTGGTACACAGATATTGTCTCTCAGTTTGGCCTTCTGCAAAATCTTCCGCGTCAGCAACAAGAGATGAAATTTTGCTTTTATGCGAAATTCGTGGAAATTTGTGCGAAATTTGCTTGACAATATTAAAAGATTCTACAGTTTCTCATATAAATCAAACCAGACGACAGCTTGGTTCGGGTAATGCAATTCATGTGTTTTTTCTTTTGCCCCATTCACTAGTTCTTTATTAGTCTTAATTTGCTTATCATTGCAATACTCATATATGAATACCAGGGAGTTTCACAATGTTAACACTCAGTCCTCCCAGGGCTTTGAATTCTGAAAGTAGTATTATTAATTTCTTTAAAAATCCTTGTCTGTCCCCTGCAGAATATTTTTTAATCAAACTATTTTTCTACCCCTAAAAGGGTTTGGTTCCACCAACTTATCGTTAGATATTCCGTTGCACAATTGCTCGCATCACCAATTTTAAACTTGCTATTGTTTTGCAGTTGTCAAGATGCACAGAAAAAGGGATACATATTAACCGTTTTAGACAAGTTTCTAAAGGCTCAATCTCTAATGTTGAAAACTGAGAGGAAGCCGAGAAAAAATGGGGTTGAAGGTTGAATACAGGAAGTAAAAAGCTTTTGATGTACAGATCTGTAGGTAGATATTACAACTTCAATCAAGGAATCAAGTTCTACAAAGGAACTTTAATTACAGCCTGAGTACTTTTTGTAAGCCAAATTAATTAAATTTGACTTTATACAGACTTTGGCAAATTGCATAAGTGGCGTATCCGGGAGTGTTGTTTCAACATTGCTTTCATTGTAGATATACATACAACTTGCAAATACCTTGGAAGTGTCAAATAACATTGTCGTTTCTGCATGCCAGACCGAAGCATTGTCGAATTATTACATTAGCAAAGTAAAACTACTTCAAGGTTTTAAAATTTGTTTTACACTCAAGTCCTTTGTTTTCCTTGAATTTCGCCAGGAGAAGTTTCAAAACTTGCTTTACTCTTATCTGTTGTGAGGCTCAAAGATTCGGTGTGATTAAAAAATATTCAAAGCTGACGTATAGAGTTAATTAAAAAATTTCCCGGACACGCCACACGGGCTTGTCAATGTCTGAGCAAAGTGAATCATTGTAGCTAAATTGCATTTGAAGACATTAGCCTGACTATGGGAAACGTTTGAAAAGTTACGCTGGCTCCTGTGGTCTTTGCTTAAACTCACCATTGTAGATGAATAATGTGAAATATTTCAACTTTCAACTTTTATTCGCCTTTATTCTACGAAGCATTTACTTTACATACATTGCAAGTTATGTATTTAGTGTAATTTAATTATCGCTAGTATAATTGAACAGAAATTACTTTGAGGGAAATGGAACGCAGTTCTGTTATTTGAATTGCCCATAAGCATGGACATTTGCTTATGGAGACACAACTTACATATAATTACATAATATAAAAGGACGACTTACAGAGTAAAAGTTGGATAATAGTTTGTTAAGGGAACATTATTCCGTCGCAAAATTAATCCCTTGTGTCCAATTTTTCCCAGCCAATGACAACTCTAATGCAATAATTCCAGTCTGACTTGATGCGTGGCAATAAAATTTGTGCAGTAATTAATTTTATGGGTGAAATGTTTGCCTTTTACCATTAAATAAAGCCTGATGAGTACATCAGTTACAAGGGAAGTTATTGTAGGACAAGTAATGCTATAATATTTCAGAGAATTAAAAGATCAAAGTGTCCAAGCCTGTGATGTTACTAAAATGTCAAAAATATTCATTGGACAGACAGTATTTATTTTTCACATCCAACCAGTGCTAAAATAACAAAATATTTGTTTTCTGACAAGTCGTATTGGCGATTCTGAAATATTACCAGATGTAGCGTTTCACTCAAGCATTGTCTAGTATTTGTAAAAAATTACCTCCTGAGAAAAAGTTGCGATTTGTTTTTAACGTATGAAGTAGATTTAGTCGACGCCTTGTAATATCAATTTCATACGTCTGGCTTTAAAAGCATTTATGCATGTCTGCTATTTTTGATCGCATAGGTGGATTCAATTCTCACCTGAAACTTGAAATGCAGCATTTAGGACAGGAGAAATGGGGGAAATTTGTGAGCATTACCACATTAAATGCGGTCGTTGCATGGAGATTTTCAGTTGAGAAAGTTAGCGTATGTTGCACTGTCAATGTGTCTGGAATTGGACTGGGTTTTATTTAAAAGAGTGATGGAAAGTTGGTGAGTGTTGGAAAAAGGAAATGTGTTGATAAATGGATATGACTAGCATTGCTCGGGGTTTGAATGGAAAGTTGGCAGTGTCATGTATTTGAATAATGACAAGACAGGAAAGGTTTGGGATGGAAAGTGATGCGTGTGGTAGTATTTCATGCTGCAGAATATACGCTTGATCCCAGAAAATTACTAAAGTTGTCAAATTTGTACTCCCCACATAATTTGTAGAGACTGGGAGTGTGGGAACGGAACTGAACCTTCCAACCTTCCACCCAACTTGATTCCACACGGAGGACTTATACGGCAACGGCATGCATTTAAACAAAATTCATATATTTCTTTTGATTTTTCCAACTTTTTAGTTTTCGGTGTCGACTTGTCAAGTTCCGTGAGGACGAGCGGGTGAATTGTGACACCTTGATTCATCTTAACGACTATAACCTTGTTTCATGCTTCCAAAAGTCTTTCTCAACTTTCCCTGTCTCCCATAATTCTTTTCTCACTCAAACTTTCTCATCCACTTCAAAGATATAAGACCCATCCACCCATCGATTGTACCTCGCGCAACCTTTGTCGTACTTTCCTGCCACGTTTCAGTATTATTCACGTCTCTGCCGACTCCCGACAATCCCGACAGTCCCGACCTGAATAATGTAATAAGAAAGATCTTAAGAAGAAAAGGAGAATCTTCCACTCTTCCAGCTTTGATTATTCATCCTGGACTGATTATGATAATGTAGTTTTTATTTGATCTAATCCAGTGAAGAATATCAGGCGTGACCAAGGATTTCCAAGGAGTGATAAGGTAAAGGACGGGGGAAATGGAAAAAGCGAAGACAGAAACATGGAAAGTACATTTGGAAAAGCCGACGGGCTGTGCTTGATCCCACAGTCGCTAAAGAAATAGTATATGCTTAGACTTAAAATTAGAATGACGGATTTGGGAAACAATTCCCGATACGATGGAAAATCAAGTCAACATATGTACGTGGATTGCGGGTGGATTTACGGCGTGTAGGTTGGAGCAGAGGAAGTTCCAACCCATGGATCTCAATTCGAAATGACTCCTCTCTCTCTTTGGTTAACGTAATAGGAAATGTATTGAGGAAGAGCGGAAGAAGGGAAGAAGAGGAGTTGTAGGTTGATGGATGTGACTTAAGGACACTCAGACTTGAACATGTAATACAAGTTATCTGTAGTAACCGGCTGAAATTTTTATCTGTCTCTTGTCTCTCTTCCTTTGTGTAGTATCCAAATTTTCAATTTCCCTGTCTTTCCTCAATTTCTTATCCTTTCCTTCGTTATTATACTTTTCCAGCGAATCAGCTCTCAGTGTGGATCTCCATCGTGAAAGAGAAACCTTAATAGCAAATCTACTAGTTCAAGCTTCAACTGCACCATTTCAATCCCGTCCAATTCTTAGGAATTTATGGAATTTCCTCTTCCCGAGGAAATTGGCATATTTTTCCAGAAATTCCTGTAACCATGGCAAAATTCAATTTTCCCTTGACACCGGTAACTGCTAAATTCCTCTTGCCAGTCAGCCTATTTTTTCCTTATAATATTGCGTATTTTTCATACCGATACACCGACCACACTACTCCAAAGGTTCCACAGACTCTACTATAATTTATCACAGACACTAAATAATTCACTTTGTATTACCAGTCGAAATTACTATATTATATTAAACTCAATGGATGACGAGACGCATGTTTGGCTGTCCGTAAACCAGATTTGCAAAAGCTATCTTCCATCTGAAAGGATTCTTTAGTAAAATCACTAATAATTGGAATTAAATGCTACCAACTCAACATATGCCATCAATATTAGTTTTGTTCAACTTTCACATCTCCCGGCTTTAATCACTGAGAATAATTTATTTCCAACTTAACGTTCTCCGAACACAATCATCGTTAGCTTGTAAGGTTTTGTTTTTAAAAGATAGCCAAAGATTGTTTGAAAGCAATAAATTGTAGAATCTAGGCGTGAGGCTTAAAAATTTGCCATGTAAATGATGCATTTAAGCTTCGTGAAGTAGCGGCAGAGTTAGGAAATCTGGATTAAACTAATCCTTGAAAACAAGTAAAACGTAAATTTATTGTGAGAAGTGTGAACTGTTAGAGTGTTATGTTTGCGGTGCAGGAATAAAATAGTTAGGGTTTGGTTAGGGATAAGAATTTCAACTTATTCCCGCACGCAGCAAGGAAGATGAATAAGAAAAACTGTGTGTCGGTGGAGATGTGGAGAATGAAGGACAGGACGGGTGTGAGTTTGTGGTGTAGATGACAAAGGTAATATGAAAGACGGGACGTGGAAGGTGGATAGTACCAAGGGAATTTAGGATGACAGTGCACTGTGAGTGCAAAGAGGAAGTGAGGAAGCAACAACTTAAAAGGGACGTCTCCTACGATGAGATCCTTTAACCTCTTTGTATTCTCAGAATTGAGACATGACCGACGAACCAACAATCAATGTGAGACGCCAAACTCGTTTAACCTACTACACAAATGCTCGAGATAATATGAAATAACTTTTGTGTATATCCAAGACTCTCCTATATCCAGTCAGGATATCGAACACTGAAGATCCTGCGTTGAAGACAGGAAAGCGTCTCGATTTGGAAATGTAAACTTTCTTCGGAGTCAAGTTAAGTGATCCCGAGCTCCGATACAGTCAAGTATAGCTTTCCCTGAGCGGACAGGATCTCTATACTTGTGCCTAATAAGGTCACAAAAACCAATGGGTCGTCTTATCTTAAACCTTCAGTCTTTTTCCCTGACAACTTTCCACTTAATTGTACAGGTCCGAGCTTTACATCGGACTTCTCGCCCAGTAAGTAGCATGCCCCCAATGTGAAATCATTCGCACTTCTACGTCAAAGGATCTTCTTCATTCTTCTTTACCTGTCAGCTTCTTTGTCTTTATCAACGTACACGACGAATACTCTTGGTTCCATATGCATAACTTGAACACACTATAAACTTTGATGTCTCGCCCTCGCCTTCCTAAGCTGTCTTTTGTCTTCCATCCTTAACAAGATACACCAAAATCTTACTAACACAGGCCTATGGAAGACGACGACGACGTCTCAACTTTTTCTCAAGTTTTCCTAATTTCTTCCTAATAAAATCCAGTCAGTTGACATTTCGTGTCTTTAGATATAATAAATACAACGTCTTACGATTAGACTTTTTGGTACTCAATATTCTTATTTTAGTTATTTTACATATTTAGCTTTTAAATACCAAGGCAATAAGATTTTATCCCTATCATTGCATATTGTCAGAGTTTGGGCAAGTGGGAAAATTCTTGTTAAAAGCATCGATACTGTCATGTTATAGGCTAATAGACTAACCTAGATTGTAAATCCAAAAAAGGCAATATTGAGTATTAGTTTTTAAAACAGTTGGCATTATTAATGGGATTTAATAATATCCTTTCAAGATTTACTCGAATAATCCGCTAAATCGTCCAATTGGTCTGAAGTTCGTCCTCTTTATTGCAAATAGTATTTCTTTGGGATTGACAGAGTGGGACGAACTACAAACGCAAGTCTAATTTTGACACTCATGAATTTCCCAAACTCTCTAACTCTCTACTGTTATTACAACTTTCGAAATGAATCCAATCTTGGCTTGCCTGTCTAGAGTAGAGTGAGTGTGAGTAGAATGAGTAGAATGAGTAGAATGAGTAGAATGAGGAGAGTGAGTAGAGTAGTCTTGCACTGACAATGCACTGGCGGGTGTCTTTCAGGATGCATGTCATGGACATTAAGGTTGAGGACGAAACAAAGTACGTCGGCCAAATTATGCAGCATTACAGTAAACGTTTATGAAGAAACTTTATCAATTTAAGCATATTCAAAATCCTTATAGTTATTAATTCTTGGTAATTTTTGCATATATGCAACTATGAAAGCACGGAGTAGTGGTAGTGCAAATATTACACAAGAAACTACGAGCATCGATTTTCATTACACTTTCCTTGTCGGCTCCAGTCCAGAGAATCCAAGCAATGAGAAATTCGGCAATGAATACAAATTCCGCACTTTCTCACTTTATTATTTCATCCCTTCAACTCATCCATCTCTCATCGTCAGAGATGGCTTTGTGCCGTCAGGTCTATGCTTACTCGCTTCCGCCTTCTTCTTGGATTAATTAATTATTATTCATTTATTCTTCTGTAAATTCTCGCTTCTTTCTCAATATGTAGCATTAACTTATTTATTTCTAGAATTATGAAGGGTAGACGTGAGTGTGGAAATTGGAATAGGAAAAGTCTCACCTTTTTACTTTTTACTTTTGACTGCCGTCGGAGTGTGGAAAGTGGTTTTTGGATTGTTGTAGTAGCTGGTATACCGAAAAGAATGATTAAAGTCAATGGTGTTAATAATAATGAAATTAAAGTGAGGAGTTAGAGTGCAGGGAAGTATTATCTTTGTGGTGATTACGAAAGGAAAGCTATTAAGCGCTAATGGAGTGAGGGGGGCGGAGGTACTTATGATTAACAGCAATAATAAGTTGAATGGCGAAAGACTAAAGTGAAGTGAAAGGCATTAAATTACCTAGCGCGTCTGGAAAAGTGAAAAAGGAGCGATGAAAATGCTTCCCGGGCTGGCCTAATGTCCAATCTTTCACTATTGTTTAGGACTAAAAGTTATCAGAGGAAAGTTGCGGTTTTGTGAGAAAAGCCTCCACGCACATGAATGCTTCTGTTACTCTTCCGACGTTCCCAGAATTCAAAAGAGGTAATGGCAGGGGAAATCCATTACAAGAGACGCAACCAACACAGATCCTGTGTCTGAGTGCTGCATAATAAATGCAGAAGAATGCTTGGATTAGGATTCAACACGGTCTCGTAAGGGATTACCAACCACAACATCTGTTCCCTACCCAGTCTAGAGTCCTCTTCTCTCTCTTCTCTCTTCTTTTACCAAATTGCCCGCAAAGGAAAAGCTCCAACAAACTCAATGTAGCTTTTTAAACAAACTCTCTCTCATTTTCCCCACTTCCTACACTTCTCAAACCCTCTTGTCCCTCCGCTTTTATAATCCCGGCCCGGCTTGTTATCCACTTTCACCTTCCCCTAATTCCCCTTTTAATTAACTATAAATATCTGTAGTCTTATTTTAGTATCGCCCAGAGTCCTTCGTACAACATCTAAAGTTAGACGCATTTTACATTTTTATTCCTTCTAGTCAAGTTCCATAGTCAACCGGTCCTGTGTCGCTGTGTGCATTCTCAAACATTGCTATATTTGTCCGAAAAGTTTAATGAGGACGATGGAGACTAAGGAACGAATACACATTTCATCAATGTAAGCTCTTCATGTCAGCACGCGTAATGTGCGTATGGGTAATAGATACTAACTAACAACATCTTCGTATGTAGATTTCATGGATAAAAATCCCTTATCCTCAGATATTTTATATGCACTTGTATAGGAAATATTTATTATCCAGGTGTTTCTCATGCGCAACAATAAAGCAAGCATACAAATAAATCATTTACACTTACATATTTCGTAGTCATCTATAGGAGCTACAATTAGCATTCCAAATATTATCACTAGAGGTGCAACGAATGGCCAACACGTCAGTTTTTCGTGTTTCGTGTACACTGACACGAAAACCCGAGACACGCGTGTACATGGCGTGTTTAAAAATATACGTAATATATGTTGCTTTAATTATGATATTAAGCTTACACGTAAATGTATTAAATTAGACGTATTGATATATTATAACATATTAATGCTTTAAATTCACTAAAATTCGGGCACTGAATACATAGAAACTTTTGTAGGAACGTTTGAAAAAAAATAACTTCTTGAAATTATAATTTTTACAAATATGTACACCGGACTCTCTCTATAAGAGACCTCTTTATAAGGGAACTCTCCTCACAGTTGCAAATCTATTCCAGCCGTTCACTTTGTTATTACATGTATTTCATGTTCTCTATAAGGGATTTGTTTATAATAGCTTTAATAGCACTTTAGGGCTGTTTTATGGTGAGTCTTTATAAAAAGAGTCCAGTGAAGTGCATTAAATTTTCCTAAAATGGGAAACATGTAATTGGCTACAGAAAAAGACGAAATACTCATGTGATTCTCACACGAAATAGGAAAATAGTAACACTAAAATTTTAGAGCAAAACACGGGACAATGTTCAGACTGTTCTATGCACTGGCTTGGTTTTTAATTGAATTATTAAGTAGAGCACATTCAACGTTTCCCAATTTATACTTTAAATTTTAACTTCCTGAATAGATTTGGTATTTTTTTAGATTTCTATTAATTTTTAAGACTATTTATTATTTTCTTTTATTAACGTGTCGCCGGTGTTTTTAAACGTGTACGTGTACAAGACTCGAATTCGGCGCGTGTACACGACCAAGACGTGTAGTCGTTGCACCTCTAGTTATCACCTTTGGTCTTACTACAACACTTTAATTATTCAGATGGAATACACATGATTGAAACACATATTGTCCATGCACTGCACGGTCACTCGTCGCAATCGCAATGCAACGTAATTGGACCACCTAATCTTAATAATTTTTCCATGCAATTTTCCATATTTCGTGCCGCTTGCGGGGCCTGTGAAATGTCCCGTCAATACTGTCAATATGTTCATGAATGGCTTGCGTGGTCGTGAAAAAAGTCAGCAGATGGTTTTAACTGCTCAACACTCAATTATTACAGTATTATTACATTATAACAGTTATTACTGTATTAACATTTGAATCCTTTGTAGATACGTACATATGTAAGCATTAAATGTTAGCCATCCGAAAATGTAATGATTTCGGTGTAAACGTGGATTTTCTGCAGAGTTGTTGAGTAGGAAAAGAGGAATGAGACTTATTATTATTTTTATTAAGGAAACTACGTGACTACAAGGACAGGAAACACATTGAATATTCTGCAAAGTCCTGTAGTTTATGCATGTCCATGAAATATGACTTTTCCATTAATTCTGAGCTGACTATTATTATTATTGGACGGGTGGTTGGAGCGTTGAGGATTTATGGTCCTATTACTTGTTACTTGGGGTGTAATACTTACTAGCGTATTACTTACTACAAGGAATGAGTTACATAAGAAAAGAAAGAACTGGACTGGTGGCATTTGGCTAAAGTCCCGAAGTCCCGATCCCGACTTGGAGGGTTGGAGCAATCAAATGTAAAATATACTTATAAGTACGTTTAATGATGTTTGCAGGCGTGGTGAATAATACGTTGAGATGCTACCAATGTGAGATTCGAGGACGGGATGAATCCGCGTGTTACGACGTTGATCTGAAGCAATGCCCATCTATCCAGGCTTATGACCGCTGTCTCACCAACTTTCGAAAGAATGGTAATTTATACAGTTGAAGTACTTTCGCCAACACTCTTCCAACAATCTTTCAAGGCATAAAAGTACAGATAGAAAGGCACGTTTTATTTGAAATTATATGAAGAATCGTTTTAGTGAGTGAAACTTTATTTCATTGTCAGACATTAGTTTAATCAAATAAAGAGCTGTCTTTCTGCTCCTTAGTTCCTCTTCCCTTTTATGTATTCAGTTGCCATGGCAGTCCCCAGGGGGCCCTAAGTTTTTTCCACCACTTCTCTCATTCTCCCGTCCTTTCTGTCTGGGTCTACTTCATATTATCTACATTTTTTCATCCTATCAAATATCTTTTATTCCACGGATAGAAGTTCAGACGTCAGATTATTAGAGAAATCTCTCACTCACAGTCACAGTCAGATAGTCGACCCTTCCTTTAAGCAAATGCGTAATCAGTTTTTACAATCAAATTCCTACGATCATTTAGTTAATCTTTAGTTTCTTTCACTTCTCACCATCAGTTCTTACCTTACCAATTTTTCTTCTTTTACAGCCAGTGGATATTTTATCATCAAGAAGTGTGCCCTAGCGCCGTGTGAGTTCAAAACTCCCGCCGAAAATTCTCTCTTTTCCACAGCCTGCGAACTTGATTGGAACTCAAATGACTGCGCCAAGTGCTGTCAGGGGGATGGCTGCAACAAAACAAACTTGGCTGCTTCTCCTGTCCCACTAAATCATCCATATTTACTTCTCACTTTTTTTATTGGATTTCTTGCGTTTGTTAATAAAAAATCCCAATCAGCGTAATATCCTCAGTTGGCTCTTTTTCTGGTTTTAATACGTTTGCAAAACTATGTCTATGCCTACATGCTT
>JAQGAK010003329.1:0-15532 GCA_034696945.1 Lipothrix lubbocki
TATGTATCTACAGTGGGTGCAGGCCTGGAGTGAGCGGTATTTGTTTTGATTTATCTCATTAGGAGCTGACAGGCCTGTTGACTTTTGCGGGAGGGCTTAAGAGTTGTGCCCAGTTGGAGTGCCTCTGTGTTCTTTGAGCCGCACAACTTAAACTCATGAATATTCCGGTGAGTTCGAGCGGCGAAGTTGACGTTCGGTAATTAATTGGATGTTGGGAGAGGAAGGAGAAGCGAAGAGAGCGATGGAACTTTGGCATATTCCTAAAATAAATATTCGGGTATTTATACAGACAGAGTAGCAAATTCCTATAGAAATTTACGGAAATGTCAGAAGCTCGTTGAGGAACTTTGTAGCGAAATTAATATAAAATCATGTAGAAATTAATACGATTGGAAATAATGGAAATTTATATTGAAATTAATTGGAATTCTGTGTAGGGAATAATAGGAATTTATATTGAAAATACAAAATTATACAGGAAATAATAGTAATTTATATTGGAAATACAAAATTATACGGAAAATAATAGGAATTTTATACAGAAAATGGTCCAAAGCTTTAAAAACAACAAGAACTTTATCATGAGAATCTTATCAAATTACATGCGAAATAATAGGAATTTTATGCAGAAAATTATACAAAATTGTATAGAAAATAATAGGAATTTTACAGAAATTTTTACCAATTTTATACAGAAAATTACACAAAATTGTATAGAAACAATAGAAAGTAATAGAAATTTTACAAAAAATGTTATCAATTTTATTAAAAAATCACATATACTTTCCACACCATTATAGAGCATTTTGCTATTCATAACAATAAAAGCAATCTTCTAAACTAGCAAATTCTGTGTGTAAACATACAAGGCAAATACACAATTTGTCATAGAAACTTTTGGAAGTCTTCTTATACAAGAATTAATGATCATTCCCCTCCACAACTGACGTTTCCTTTTGTAATAATAAGCGAGGAAATAATAATGATGAGCAAATTTTGGCAAACTGCTCCATGATAACGCTATCACCATGGATATATGTTCCTTCCCTTAATCAAAATTGACTTTGTCTTCCGCCACTCTTTTCAGATCTCCCTATATATTACACACATACATACATATACATAGTCTATGTTTACTGTTGAATTTACGAGTCCACCCACACTTTCGGAACTACTTCCGCCGCTGGCGTTTGGAATTATTAATCTCGGGAATATAGAGAGAGAGCATTAATCATCCTGGCGTTGTTGGCGGCGGCCGAGCTTTCGCTTAAATTGCACTTCTGGTAATGCATTTTGGCAGCGGGGAATTTTACGATCTACTCTTTATTAGGGCTGAATTAATGTTTTAATTTGGTTTTTGTGAAGATTTCAAAATTGTTATGAGTTTTCTATAAAGCAATTATACTTTATTTTGTTTGTACCTACAATTTTTGTTTATTTCGTATAATTTTTAATTCTATTTTTTTCGTTTAAACTTAACAGGTTTGACTTTTTGTTGATTTTATACAATTTTTTTTCGAATTTTAAATTTCTACTACTATTTATTTTGTATTTCTCTTAATTCTGGAATTTTCTTAATTAGTATATTATATTTTTCGTCTAATAATTGTTAACATGAACAAAATACCTACTACCTACTCAGGTACCTGACCAAATGATTTATAAACTGGCGTCAAAGTTAAACAACATTACAATCTTTGAGAAAAACATTTTTTTAAAATAAATGTTCTGAACATTTCCAGTCTAAACTGAATATTTTTACGACCCTTTAAAAGTTGTATTATCTCATCAAGTAGCTAGAATTATGTTGCATTTTAATTATTTTAAATTATTATTTTTTCAGTGATTTGCTGTAAATTTGTATTTCTTTGCAGTATTTTCTATGTCCGAGAAATTTTCCATATTTATTTGTTAAAATCCAGATTTCCACACTTGATTTATTACTTTCTACAAAAAGAAGATTTCACGCTTGCCAAGCACTTTGAAGATCGCCGCAGCGGCGTAAAATGTGGAGAATAGAGATTTCCATACCAGTACATTGGTAAGGAACAAAGGGAGTGGGAGCCACTAGGACGGCTGCTGCTGCTGCTGCTCTATGAAAGAGGAGAAGGGAAAGTATATGAAGGGCAAAGTGTGTTGAGATGGGAAGATGAAATTCTGGTATAGGGAAATCCGTGCCCAACGGCGTAATGACCGCCAAATTGCATTAATTCCAGTGAAAATTGACTCACTGTGCTGTATTCAAATGAGTGCAGGCTCACAGAAAATTAGCATTCAGGGGAAGCGGAGTCAACTCAATATTAACTTGCGCTTTCTATCTATATGTGCTAATATAAATATGCATATGTACTTACTAATATACACATACATATATAATTATATACATACTATTACATATATAATGGTCTATAACGCTCTTTCACCAACGCAATTCTCCGGATTTCCTTGACTTCGCTGTATCCAGCAGCGCTATATGAGCTCGGTTATGGAAATTTTACTGGAGTTTGTTTTATTTTTGGCTTTAGACTGTTTTCATTGGGAGCATTTTTCGAATTTAAATCTGGGGAAAACAAAATGTGCTTTATTTTTAGAGTTGTAAAGGTTCTGTAATTATTTTATTTCATCATTTATTTATTTTAAGTTACTATTCCACTTTATTTTTGGATCAAACTTGCCTTCCAACTTTTTGCAACATTTAATTAAATTCCAAGTCACAGTGTTTAACATAACTGCTTACACGCCGAAATAAGATTTTAATAGTTAATGGCGTCAAAATGATACAGTTTCTACACAAATTTTCATTAATTTATTCACGATGTAAAACCAAAAAGTACCATAATCTTCATCTAAATCCAATATTACCACCAAAATCCTCCCATGATCATCCTCAATCGTCAAAAGTGCTGTTACAAAATCCCATATAAAGCTTCAACTCCAGAAAAACGATTTAAAATTCCCCCTTTTAAGATTTTTATAAAAGTATAAAAGTAATTTCAATTTTTACACGCGCGTGCCCCCGCATATATTTTTCGCATTACCATGAATTCCCCTATGGTTCCAAAAAAAGAAAGTTTCTCAAGAAATCCTTTAACACACACATACACATTCACTCTCAGTGAATGCAATCAGTAAGTCAACACTTGACTGCACAGTCATATTATTGAATAGAGATTTGGTGGGAGTGGGAAGTAAAGGGGGAAAAAAATAAAGGAAGCAAAAAAGGAAAATGGTGCAAAAAAAAAAGCAGGAGACGTTTGACAGCTGAAAGTGTTGGAAATTGCTTCGCGGGAGGAAATGGAATCGATTTCTGCGAAATTCTTAAATTGAATGAGCGGCAGGAAGAAAATCTGATTCGTGGGTGTGTACCTGTGTGTCAACCAGTAATAAAGTTATATTTATATCCAGTATAGTTGTATTAAATTACGTATAAAATACATTTCCTATCTTTAACCTATTATATACATATATATGCATTTATCTATAATGTACTTTATACTAAAGTGTATAATTAAGTGATCAGAGCAATTCCTCTCGACAGTTTTACTCCAAATTACTTGCTCCTTCTTGGATCCCAACTCCTGCAATTACTCCGCACGCGGTATATATACAGCATGGACAATTACACATTATATGATGATTTAAGGCGTATGTAATATAGATTTATACATGTGCATTTCTATATAACCTACATATTGTATATAGTGGATTTCCCAATCCTTCCACCATATAATTTCCCTGTTGCGAGTTTAAGCCACCCCAATGTTATCGAATTACGAACAGCTTCAATTTTCCCGCCCTAACTCTCCCACACCTATTTGTAGCGAATTTAATTTAACCCGAAATTACTCAATTTTCGAAACAATTGACACTATTGCGCTAATTTTGATTGACTTTGCAATGTATTGGTGCTGGTGATTTTCGTGGGAATATTTATATTTTAAATTGCTTCCGATAGATATGGCGCTTTTCTGTGATTTTAATTCTTCGCTCTTTAACGCCATTTAGAAGAAATCGAGAGTAACTTGCTAGTATTTTTTTTAACATTCTCAAAATATCATTAACTTCAACGCCAACTATAATTATTCCTGGTATGGGCGAAGTAGCTTAAGGTTCAGTTCACGTAAAAGTGGCACATAGTGGTTTAAATAATTTTTGCTCTTATTTCATTTTCATTCATAAACATAGGGCGGGAAATGTGAAAACCCGCAAAAATATTTAATTTTATGATTAATGACTATAATTCCGCGGCCATAGCCCAAGAAGTCAAATTAGCGGCCTGAATGAAATTAATATTTCACCTAAACCAAAAGAAATTGAGGGAATGGGGATAATCAAGAAAAATGAAGTTGCTGTAATAGCGTGCGTAAAAATCCCCTTGAGGCTTATAAACCATTATGCCAATCCATTACGTATTTTTTAGCTAGCGGTTCTTCCAGGGCAATGGAATTATTATAGAGTTAGTTCCGTTTGTATTATATAAGCGGGAATTCGATATTAACCTTCATAAACTCCAATTTATTATTACAAGGTTTCATAATCTCAAAAACGTTATTTTTCATGATTTACCTCTTGTGCGGAGGTGGGAAATGAAGGATCGAGGGATGGATGTAAGTACGGATATCTCTACTATAGTGTGTGCATATATGTACATATGTACAGTATATATGACATGACAATATATATTACAATCTGTGAGTTTGAGATATTATTACATGTTATATATGTATATCCCGTTATTAGTGCATGGGAGGATTTTTTTCGCATTCAATGAAGAACGTGTTGTTCCCGGCTCTGGAGTGATTTTCGGATGCGATTTCCGCAAGGTTATCTCCAGTTTACAGACAAGGCACTAAATACCGTGGGGATGTTTCCGAGATTAAAGGACTAGTGTGTCTGGTTTACTGTCAAGATAAGAAAAATTGCGGGCGTTTTGTTAGGGATACGTATGTAATACTTACATATACATATATAAATTCATAAATTCATATAAAAATATGTACGTACATCAATATACATATACACATACATGTTCCCATATAAATACAGGTCATATACATATATAAGTACAAATACATGTTCACATATAAATACATGTCATATACATATATGTAAAAACAAATACACATAAATTTATATGACATGTACATATTGTAAATACACACACATACAAAATCATATGAATGTAATTTTCCCCTATAAATAATACATTTCATAAATGACATAAACCGGCGTCCTGAAATGGAAAAGAAAAGAAACAAATGGATAAAAGGAAAATAAAGTTGTAATATGATTTCGTAAATTGGAAAATATTATATAGATATATACATATAGGAGAAAGGGACTAAAAGAGACGAGACAATTTTTCCTGACTGTATGCTCATGATCCAGCCAATCCGTCAATATTGATTGATTGCCATCGGAATAAAAAGATTTGTGCTGTGTGGGAAATTGCATTGATAACAGAGGGGAAAAAAGTGTTGCAGAGATTTGCAACAGCATTATTGTGCGGATGTGTCTGCTGTTCCGCTCATGCTGTTGCTACTGATTTAGCTCCGATATACTTATTTATCTTGAATAAATCATTGCCCATATGTACATGATGTGTATTTAATACGGGGTAGGATACCTATGTATATGTATATTTCATATATTGAGCACAAACGCGGGTTGACAGGGTGAAAGATATGAGGATGCAAGGAGGGAAGGATAATATGACAATGGGAAAGAAAGACACGGAAGATAAAGGAAAGTGCTGTGTAGTACTATGTGGAGGATAACTGTACGGAGAAGTCGGAGGAGGGAAGATGAGCCGCGAGAACATGTGTCATGGGGAGATAGAAGGATTCTTCTTCTTATTCCTTTCTTGTATTTCTTGTTCATCTTGGGGCGCACAATGACACACAGACACACTAGTCTATGGTATTCTAGATACTGGCTCAATCATCAAGGGGCCTTTAGGAGGGTCGTTTTGGCTTGTCACTTATGCGAGTAAATATTTTTGCTGTATGTCTTGCATTACTATACGGCTTTATACATTGACGTACATATGCCTAGCATGCTTTTATATCGGCGTGCATACTTTTCCCATGCTTTAACATAGTCGTACTTTTTTTCTTATGCTTTACCATAGGCGTACATACTTTTCCCATGCTTTAACATAGGCGTACATATTATTCCTATGATTTACCATAGGCCTCCGTATTATTCCTATGATTTACCATAGGTCTACATATTATTCCTACTATTAACATAGGCTTACATATTTTCCTATGTTTTAACATAGGAGTTCATATTATTCCTATGATTTAACATAGGCGTAAATATTTTTAACATAGGCATAAATAATTTTCCTATGCTTTAACATAGGCTTAAATATTTTTCCTATGCTTTAACATAGGCATAAATATTTTTCCTATGCTTTAACATAGGGATAAATATTTTTCCTATGCTTTAACATAGGCATAAATATTTTTAATATGCTTTAACATAGGCATAAATATTTTTCCTATGCTTTAACATAGGCATAAATATTTTTAATATGCTTAAACATAGGCGTAAATATTTTTAATATGCTTTAACACAGGCTTAAAAATATTTTTCCTATGCTTTAACATAGGCGTAAATATTTCTCCAATGCTTGAACATGGGGTAAGTAAAATTCATATGATTTGCCATAGTCGTACATAAGTGGCATAGCTTAAGCAAGCACGTACATAAAAAATAATAAATAAAACTGCAAATCAGAATATCAGAAAATGGTAAATCGCAAAATGTACATAAATAGTGCATTACTCGGCCGATGTAGCCAGCGATGCGACTGACTGCATCGGTCATAGCCACCCTCGCCATATCATTACAAGTCCTCTCACAGAGTACTTTACGACACGCCGGATCCCTCCACCACCAACATCAACTTACTTTTATACTTACATGGTTGATAGTCAAGTGTGGTTGAACTTGTATGAAAGATGGTGATAAAAGCCAAGTCTACAAGCCTTCCCATCGCTCTTCCCTTACAGCCTGACACACTTGCCTGTAGTTTAGACACAAATGTATCCATCTATACACACATGAAGCTGTTCTGGGTCTCACAAGGAGAAAATACAAGTCAGTAGCCCGTATAAGGGTAGACAATTGCGCGTTATTCCTTCCCAGAATTATTGATTTTCCTCCCACAAGACAGCCTCACTAGCATGGGTGTGCATATGGATTGTAGATGTATGAAACGTTGAGCTTATGAGATTTCATACGTATGTTTATGTATAATTATATATGTAGAAATGTAGAAATTCTAATGTAGTTTTGGTCAGATTTAATGGAGTGTAAATAAAGTTATTGTAGGTGAAAGTAAAAGTTCTGAGAATAAATCTGTAACCAATTCTGCACATTCAACAAAAAAACAAAATAAAAACACCAAAAATATGAGGTCTAATTATATAAAATCAACTTGAAATAACTGTAAAAAAAGATAGACAAAATAAATTCAAATTGTATAATTAAAATACAAAATAAATTCAAATTGTATAATTAAAATACAAAATAAATTCAAATTGTATAATTAAAATAGAAAATAAATTCAAATAGTAAAATAAATACAAAATAAATTCAAATAGTAAAATAAATACAAAATAAATTCAAATAGTAAAGTAAATACAAATTAAGATCAAATTCTAACACAAATGGCTGGTGTATCCATATATATGGCAGATGATCTTTACGTAAGGGCGAACATGTGAGAAAATTGCAACGGCGTTGAAACTATTCAAATGTTTATATGTATTCAGCTCAGCGTTTTTATTCAATGCGTCCCGCACTCCCAAGAATTATTCCAACAGAACATTTTGACGATGATATAGCAGAGCGCTATATATACATCAACCAACTGATGAGCTTGGCGATGTAATCGAGAAGATTATTTCATGTATAAAATAGTGCTCTGCCATTCAGGACAAAAGTCTCCGCTGATGGCAAAGTTCCTTTCTCTGGGAGTTGTATTAAATGGAAACAATGCTCTGACTAAAGAGGGAAGAATAATAGCAAGGTCGTTAATATTTCATGGCAGACTGACTCAATCCGCCGTCGTCCTTATTATTACAATTACTCCCGTCCCTGGTCCATTGAATAAATACACACGGTAAATAGGGAACAATAGGGGCAGCTACAATATTGTCAATTTCATTCTAATTCCTTGTACCTTTCTCCCATTTATATTTCACTTTCTCATCTGTCTACAATCTTCTTTCCCCTCCATCTACAATCTACTTTCTCCTCCTTGCGTCTTGAACACATATTGTGCCTGTTGTGCTCTTCATTTCGCAAGTTGTAATTCCATACGCTTTCAAATACAATATTTATAAAAAATGTAACATATGTATTAGTATGTGATCATATGCCTATTGCATTTATTTTGCAACTGCCATAAACTAAAACTTTCTCCCTGGGGCTTTCCTCTTGCAATTCTTTCTCCCTCATGCTGTCCAATTGCATTTCTACCTCGCTCTTCCAGTTTTCGAATTTCCCAAATTATTTCTCATCGTCGATTTTACTCCACAGTTTTTATTTAAAATAAATTATTTCACTATTATTTCTCATAATCTTCAACGCTATAATCTCTTTTTAGTTTATTTTCCCTTATATTTCTAGTTTCATGTACATGTATAAAGTCATTTATTCATATTAAGGAACAACTGCATTGTATTCTGGAGCGCGCCCCGGAAAAGGGATTCTCCCTTCCCGCCCTAATGCTCTTCAACTTTGATTCCCAAAGGGCAGCGCAATGCAAATAGAAATAGAATGCTAGAGCATAAGCTAAATTAATCAATCTTCCCGAACATAAATCTTTTGTGGGACGGCCGGCCATCTTTTTGACTTTTTGTGGGACGGCTGGAGAATAGGATGAACCGCCGTAATATTTCCTAACGCATTTATTAAAACGTACATATAATACACATATGTACATAATATGAAGAATATCTAATAAGAAACTAAATTTTCAATATAGAATCAAGGCGGGGGAATCAGTGCAAAAGTAAATGATAAAGATACTTATGTAAGACAAGTATGTATATAACATGTATATCTTCCACATGTAAATATCGTCGCCATAAATCAGAAAAAGTGCTTAAACTCTTAAAATGTTATATGTATGCTTTAGGAAATTTTAGCACCTTTTGAAATTTAATGTTTTCAAAAAATCTGTACATATATGTATATGGAGCCTATCAGTGGTAATGTTAATACAAACATTTTCCTTATATAGGAATAGAATAATAAGAATATATAGCACATGCCACTATGCCAGGAATATATATTCGTAGGACAACTTCGCCAAAATCTGTAAATCCCTCGGCTTACAGCTTAAACCCCAATGGCTATTGACAATGCATACTTAAAGGATAGACATTGTGTATCTAGAATCAGCGGATAAATCGGAGGAGGAGCACGTGCGGGGTAAAAAAAATTGAAAATGCATATGGCGGAATACACAGCATCTGTAGTGTAAATGCATTTGTGCTCCCACAATATGTATGTATCTTGTATGTAAGTCAAGTACGCGGGTGTTGGTGAAGGCTTGATTTTTTGTCAAGAGGTGATGAGTGAAAGCGAAGGGAAATACATATGTACATGTGGTATAGGTATACGAAAAAAATGTATTTAAAATATATAAACAAATAATTTATAATGCGTATAATATAAAGAAATCATATGTATATACGTATACCGGTAGTATGTACATATACCGAATGTAAAAAATATACATGACTTTTTGACTTACTAACTCAGGTCTGGTGTCATTGCCATGTTATATATGGAGGTCCATCCATATAGTATAGTGTAATGTATACTATAGGCACATTTATATTGTTAACTCCTCCAACACACGCGGACGACGAGTCATATGTCATCTGCTGTGGTGAGATATGACCGCATATTTATATGCAGAGCCGGACGTGCGAAGTGTATAGCAGAATGGGAAATTAATTCAGTGGACCCTGATGCCGCTTATATAAAATAGCTATACACTTCCTTCGCGGATGAAGATCCCTCGATGTCGGCTAACTATACTAATGTTTAATATAGCAATTTCCCCAATACACCGCGCTCCTTAAAATTTCAACTGCCTAAACTCAAAGCAGAAGCGCGGCAACCCTTGTCAAGTCAATAAAATCCTATTGCAATTTATTAGCTTGCACAAGTGTTTAATACTGAAAGGGTATGTAATAGGTATGTAGGTAATGCATTTTGCATAGGATGAGCTCCTACTGGTGGTTTGTAATTGAAATGCGAACATACATAATACACGCTTTTATTACCGCTTGTTTTACATTTTGAATTACAATATGCTCTGTTTTACGAAATATTTCACGAATTTACATAAGTTAGGTAATAGGCCTTTAAAATATGCAGGAGGAAAGACCATTGACGACAAGACATTAAACCACTGTTCATAACTTTGTACAGAATAAAATCTTCTCGTGAATTAAATCTTATCATGTAAGAATAATTACCTAGGACACTATTTCCGCTCTTATCACAAACATTTAAACTAAAAAAGTTCGTAGGGCAAAATATTTCTATCGAGTGGCGTAAAAACTCAACTATTTTTTTAAGTATTTCAACGGTAGTAATACATAGTAACATCAGTAGTAGTATCGTCTTTTAAACTTGCAAAGGTGCTAAAATGATTTTTAAGCCATAACGTTACCATAATTTCAGCACATTTGCAAGTTTAGCCGATGATATTATACTTAATAACTATTTACGGATTTATCAAATTCAAAATTGCCAAAGCGCTAAAATTCTCAAACCTTTATATAACATTGCGCATTTTAAGCACCTTTCGCATATATTTAAACGACGATAGGCACAATAACAATAAAATTTATTTTAATTATTATAAAAGTGACAAACTTTTTTTTAAATATAAAATAAAAATTATGTAACACTTACAATCTCAAATGTACAAAATGGCGGGAAATGGTAGTCTCTAGAAAAGAAAGCAAACTCTCAAATAAATAGAAAAGTCTTGTAAATACTTAAATGTTCATCTCACGTTCCAGAAACCTGAATGCTCCAGAATTTGCATCTAAACAAATATATCTAGATAACACATGCACTAGAGAAAGCATGTAGAGAACTTTGTGTGATCAAATGGAAAAGTTAAAGGAAAGGACCAAAAGCAGAGAGAACTTATTGGCTGTACATTGTAAAGAGCACTATGAAGCCGGAGTATTACCAGCGATTAGGAATTCTGTGTCTGCCGATGCGGAGGCAGTAGCGACTATATAGCGACAGTGAGGGACATTTTACGATACAAAGAATAATACTGGGATAGATAAAAAAAATCATTTGGAACCATACGTGACAGTTCAAAGGCAGTGCGGGAGCAGCAATTTTAACTCTGTGGCTCCTGCTAAAATTGGTGGTTGTAAATTTATGTATGAATTTTGTGGTTGTGGTATATGTGTGCTTTATAATAATTTTTGGGATATCAACGCTCATTCGTTATATAATTATATCCTTTCCTTTATTATAAAACTAATTACGTATGGTTTTACATTGTAAAATATCCTTTAATGGCTGGAACAGCAGGACACAGCCATGGATGTACATATATCTGCATTTTACATGTGTATTTATATGTGTTTTTGCATTATATTATTAAAGTAAATTGGTAGTGAAAGTAAATATCAGGGAACAGCATAAGGGTTATGTCCCATTTTGTGTTCTATGTGTGTAAGTGATATGTAGAATCCCTCCATTTTATAATTACTCCGTTAGATCAAAGAGAGGAAATGGTAATGGAACAAATTACTTGCGGAGAACCCTATGCCATAGCATATGTATAAGAGGAAATTATTTTCGGGACCAAATCATTTTGCCATGGAGAATCTCCAGCACTGTACTTTTGGAATATCTATATATATAGATCTTTTACATTTATGTACATATGTAAGTAGATTACATATATATAGAATTGTATGTACCATACAGGAAAAGTAATCATGGCGAGTCACTGTGTGGACTATTGGAGATAGAAATAATGAACTTGTTCTTCCTTTTTGGCTACTTTACTCCGTCGCTGTTAATAAAACGAGGTTAATCGCTTTGGCTTTTGTCCGCTTTAATGCTCTTGTCTATCGCACTGAAATTCAATTTTTGCTTTGCTTTTTCCCCTCCTTCCTACAGTTTATTCCGCCATTCCGGGTAATTTCGCCTTAATATTCACTATGTATACGAGTAATGAATATGAATGATAATGTTATAGTCGGACATGAATTTATATTAATTATGGGTGTAAAAAATGGGAATTTAAATAGAAATAATAATAAATTTCAATTAATTCATTTGTTTTTATGTCTATTCCGCAGGTCAACGTGGAGCTCGAAAAGAACGATGACCTGCACATGCACTTCCCCATCACAATAGCAACGGTACCGTTTAGGATCCCGAATTCACAACAGCAGCCTGTGATTCAATATGGTAAGCGCAAATTTTTAAATAAATTCTTGATTTTTTTTATGAAGTTTTGATTTTTTCTGGAAATTCTTTGTTTTTTCTATAATGTTTTGATTTTTTTTGCAAATTCTTTGTTTTCTCTATAAATTTCTGATTTTATCTGTACTTTGTTTTTTTTTATAAATTTTAGATTTTTTCTTTAAATTTTAGATTTTTTCTAAAAATTTTGGACTTTTTGCTATAAATTATTGACTTTTTCTATAAATTCTGGATTTTTTCTATAAATTATTGACTTTTTCTATAAATTCTGGAGTTTTTTATAAATTCTGGATTTTTCTAGTTCTAGATTTTTCTATTCATTCATGATTTTTCTATAAATGCTTGATTTTTTCTATAAATTAAATTGATTTAAAGTTCCATAATATCCATTAATGTCGTCGTTTATGTACGTGTGCGAAAAAGTGCCTAAAATTAAGCATTAGCATAATGAGTTTTTATAAATTTTAGCCCTCTGGCAGATTTAACTGATAGCGAAGTAACACGCTATTTATAACTTTATTAACCCTGTATTCCCATGTTCCATAAAATTTATATTGTGCTGAAATAAGAGCACATGTTATCTTATTACTGTTTAAACGCCATTAAAAATTATGGCCTTAGCCCCCAACGGCATAAATTTCCAAGACTGTCGTGAAATTCATTTACCAGTGGGCTCTAAAGTCTATACGAAGAGTACATAAATGATTTCCTAATAGCATTGCAGGACAGTTGCTGAAAAGTGTGCTCAAGTGTATCAAATATATTGGTTTTGTTTTAATTCACAGACAGAGTTGTAGCAAGCCTTGATCTACTATTTTGCACTGCAACGGACGTAACGTTAATGTTAAGAACATATCTGTAGAATCAATATAGTTTTTTTCTACATGCTTTCTATTTACTATATACATACGTGATTGCATAAACACACTTTACTTTATATGTACACAGGAGATTTGTGTGTCAGGCCATTTATCGGTGTAAAAAAAGGCATGGGCATGCATATTGGTAATGGTAGTGGACGGGTATCTGTTTCTTCTGTCGGAGAGGAAGATGTTCCAAAAGAAGATGTGAACTAGTACATGGTGATAGAATCCGGAAAATGAAGTTAGGGCTGGTAAAAACTGGCATTTTTATGTCCCGCCATGTATGTACAACCTCTGTATATATGCATATGCATACATGACATGGGAATCAATGTATAAGTATGTACATAACATGGGGATCAGTGTGAAAGTATGTACATAACATGGGGATCAATGTGTAAGGTATACATAAGCATATGAATCTGTATGGCGGAATAAGGATAAGTATATGGGATAAAATGTTTTAAAAATGTCTTGCGGGAGACTCGTATAATATACCCCAGCGTATATTTTACACATGAGGAAAACTTTCAAAGTGAATGTTCCTCACTGTCTTAAAGACATACATACATACTTCCTATAAGATTTGTGAGCCACAGAGTGTGTGTGCATTTGTTATTATGCAGTGATGGGCAATGTTCTGCATATGTTATAAGGCGGGAGAAATGTGAGGCAGGGTTGGGTAATATATTCTGTGGGTTGTATAGTTTAATAGGCATAACTCTATAGTAAACATACATGCCTATCCGTATATGCTGTATAATGGTGATGCAAATCAATATGTATATTATAGGTGATGCCTTGCTGGTAATACTAACGCTATGTAGGTCTAGATAATATACAGCATCTTATATTGAAGTGGAATGCAGTATAGGTTAAGCATTGTATGCATAGGCTATATATATACTATCTATTGTAATGTATGCGTGACAGTAATGTTATAGGATAGGGCCAATGATGGAAGATAGGGAAAAGGAGCAGGGAGACGACGGGTTGGGAGCAAGTTAACACAATTACAATACATCACTGCCAATGCCCATCACTCCGCCTCTTGTGTAACTTAGCATTTAGCAAAAGTTATAGGGCGCTTGAAAGGGGAAGCTTGAGACTGAAGTCTACTGAAGATATGAAAAAATTTCGGCAATTCAATCCTCAAACTCTGGCCCGTGCAAATGCTAAAAGCTTTGGCTAAGGTTCATCCATTAATTTTTCTATAGGTGCATATGTATTAGATGTGTATAGCAAAGTGCGAAATATAGCGAAATATTTAAAAATATAGATAAAACATGGATGAAATATGTAAAAAATATATAGAAATATATAGGAAATATTGAAAAAACCTGCAAAATATACAAAAAATATATATAAATAAATTTATATATACATATAAGAAAAATATATGAAGTAGATATGTAAAATATATGCATAATACAAGCGATTGCACCACGCTTTTCAAGAGCTATTTTCCTGATCCGCCCTCCAATCTTACTACACCTTTTACACTTTAGGTTGTACAAGAACGGGCAAGTAGTTCCGTTCCATCTATGCATCCTGGTTCCTGGTAATTTTTCACAAGAGGTTTCCCGCCTTTTATTATATATAGGAAAAAACTTTTTGCCGGAAGAGTACTTAGTAGCTAGGAGCAATATCAACATGAGGGAAGGGAAGAATAAGCAGTAGCTCTTTCGATCTCCGCCGTCCCTAAATTACAATTTTTTAGACCTTTGTAACTGTGTATACATATGTATGTACATCACTGGTCTATTCTCTCTGTGTGAAGAGAGAAACTGGAGCAAAGGTTCGGAGAAGATGGAAAACCGATGCAAAAAAAATGTATATGTGTAAGGACAACATAATTTTGGGAAATGTAAACTATACGGCTATAATCTCAAACAAGTTTTTGGTCGGGGGATATGGAACAAAGCTTAGTACAAAAGAGAAGGGATGCGATATCCCATAACCCTGAATTTTCATTTCGACCATTTTTGTCTTCTTCATCGGCTCTTTGCATTTCCTACTACTACTACTACTCCTGCTCTTCTTATAATATCTGTAATGCTTTGAACTCCTCTCTTTTCACTTCGCTCCTTCATTTTTTCCTCTCGAGATGTTTGTTCCGTCATCTTTTTTTCGGATGGGGGGATTTGACTTTTAGGATGTCTGTTCCTTCA
>JAQGAK010003330.1:0-15528 GCA_034696945.1 Lipothrix lubbocki
TAATTGGAGCAATAAGAAATGTAATTTGTAATTGGTAATTAGTAATTAGCAGAAATGTAATTTGCCCAGCTCTGGTAGATAATCAATTTTCTTATATCACTTTATTGCAAAAATATAAATAGTTACTTAGTAGCTAATTATATAGCTGGAGAAGTTGTTTGTATAATGTACCTACCTTGTTTTTGATCTGCTGCTATTTTTACAATGTAGTTTTTCTTTGATTTGGACGCAATAACAAGGTAGTGACTTTGAAGAGCAGGGTATGGGAAAACCAATTTAGGAGCAGGGTATGGGAAAAAACAATAAAATTAGTGGATAAATTTTTTTTATAAAAACATAATTCAACAATAGTACAAGTAATTACTATTATTCAAAAATAATAGTAATAATTTGTAGTGATAAAAGCAGAAACGTGCCATATAGTATAGGTATACAACACATGTGTGTTCTATACTTGTACACATATAACTGAATATAAAAATTCTTCTCAAAAACTTAATTCCAGGAGACAGGTCTTGTACAATTGTATTATTAACTGACAGTTATAACAACATACATTAAAAGTTGTAGTCAGTCAATAGTTGTCCTATCGAAAATCCCATCATATCTGATGATCATGGATCACTAATCACACAAATACATCCAGATATGTACCTTTACATGGATAGAGACAAGTTCGCGGATATTTTGCCTATACATATCTTAACATTTTTGAGATTAATCACCACTCTACTGCATACTATTCACACACTTGTTATTTTACTAATACGATTGCAACCACAACATAACCACCAATGTGTTATTTCCTGTTCTAGTTTTTCCAAACCGGTTAATATCTTCTGGGTGTATATGCTACGATCATATACACATTCTTCATTTCTTACAATACAATCGCCAACTCTCGTGATTGAGCTACTATAGAGATTATGGACTTGCCATAGTTACATACAGATGAGTTTTGCGTATATAGCTTTGACACAGAGTATCTACATCTATACCGCAGTAGAGTAATGCGAAAGCGATTCATATTATGGGAATTATTATTACGATTATAACTAAAAGGCATCTCAGCAGTGAAATTCGATTCACAAGAATGATTTTATAATTCCAAGTACATACGTTTACATGGTTTATAACTAATAGAGTATGTTCTGGCACACGTTGGTAGTGACCAAGTGAACGCAATAGCAAAATTGAAATTATAATTAGATTATCTGTATATTTTTATCCAATACAGTTATTGTTATATGGTTAACAACATATATACCCATAGTTACTACAGTACATATATGATCCTAGGATTTATCTTCTATTTGTACCCTTCACGCACACGTTACCCAATTTATGTAAAGATTAATAAATACGATAAGTGCTAATAATTCCTTGGTCAAAAGCGCATAGAGATTATGTTTTGGAAATGGAAACGATTCCGCATTAGTCATGTCAGTATCTTTAAACTGTGTATGAGAAATATTTAGCAATATTAAGCATCGGCCTTGTCTCCATACATAGTTACAGATTACATGAGAGGGGTTTTGTTTATGTTGTGTATGTGTAAATCATATACCACGGCATATAATAAACCACATATCATACCAGCATATGTATTAATATACGGATGAAAGGTTCCCAAACTGTAAACCACAACTCATAATCCTTCTTTTAGGGCTTTACGATTATTGTTATGTTATGACCATTACATATACCTATACGTATGGCGTATAATGCAGCAGGTATTTTCAACATTCCAAATAAAAACTCCATTTACTTTCAGAGCTATATAACTGTAAAAGAGATAAAAGCTGTTCCATTTTCCATCACCAACACACCAAAAACCCTTCTCCAAATTAGGCTCAACCCTGTTAAAACTGAATTAACAACGACAGCAATTGTCTCTGTTAGCTCATCCACTAAGTCATACATGCATACTTACATTGTTACAGGCAATATCCCTTGTCCTAGATTAATATTTGGACACTTGTGCTTTAAAAATTTAGACAATTTAATTCTATAAGTAGTAAGTAGTCACCTATATATTGTAAGAATAGGATGCACTATTTATGAATGAATCAAATTATTAATAAACAAATCTAAAATTACATGTTCTCAATACCAACTTTACCAACAATCAACAACAAAATACATGTACACGTGCATAGTTTTCTTTTCCAACTTGGAATTTCAAAGACGTATTGGTTTAAAAGCTTACCATTGTGTACATATGATAAGCTTTCATAAATGTCCCCAAAGTATGTATAATCAAATTGTAAATGACATCCTGTTAAAACTATTAATGTTGTCAAAGTAAAGGAACAAATGGACAGCCCATCACAACCTTAATATCTATGCCAAACTTTCTGGAATAACTTAATTAAGTTCATTAAGCCTATTATTAATTAAAGAAAATTTAATTTCTAAAATTCAATTACCTAAGAAAGGTTATGTGCACTTACCCGAGAATTACAATGGCGAGCGCTCTAAATACCGGAGATCCAGAATTCGTTGTTACTGAATAAAGTTATTCACGTTTACGTAGTAAAATAGTAGAGATCCGGAATAATTTGCTTTTACTGAAGAACGTGAAAGCGGAGATCCGAAATTGAATTAAATAGCACAAACTATAATACTATATAGAAGAGATCCGGAAGCGGTTTACGAAACTTGAACAAAATAGATACTTGACGAAGTTATATGAGACACTTAATTTACAGATTCAATTTAGCTTTTCCGAATTCACAATATGCGTATACACAGGTGAGTTAATGTAATGTAAATGTATCAACAGTAAAGAAACGACGACTCGTTCCTGGACATCACTTTTATTCTTGATTGTTGACTTTGCTCATTCCGACTGCGAGGGAGTGAGCAATGTCGATATCACTCCTTCGTCTTTACAAACCTGTGCTCCCCATTACTTAATCAACTTCTTTATTGTTAAAGGTTATATACTGGAATTCTACAAAATACTCTTGATATAGTAAACTCTATTATAATATGCAGCACACACTATTTAACTACAGTTGGTACGTCAATCCGTGGAAAAAACGGATACGACCGCGTTGTTGCATTATTACATATACCTAAGTATGCTTGCTTAATAACAATTTTTGTACTCAATACTTCTTTGCTTTTGGCTATATAAACTTGTTAATTATTTCGGCATGCAGCTTTGTAATCCTTTGATCCGTCCGAAAAAATTGAAGATTAGGCGTTTTTTTTGGTCCTCTTATGTATGTATAATTATCATAGATACCGGTGTATTATTTGACAACAAGGGGATTAATGTGTTGTGTCATTTACAATAAAATCTGATGTAACATTAATTCAATGGTATATAACCTTCGTAGCTATCAAAAGTGATACGATTCTTATAATATTGAAGCCAAAGTTCCAGCAGCTATTTATCTATTAAACTCTTTCCGCCTCTCTTTAACAATATTATAACTTTTTTAAACAACAATACACAGTATACAACATGGATATATGTTGTGTATAGGCAATATTAAATACAATAATCTTAATGTCACAATGGTCTGTACATATAATATTACAGTAATCTTTTATCACAAAATACTCGTGTACTACAGATACAACAATAAGTCATGTCCGGATATTGGAAGGAATCCATACAGGGAATCTGTACATTGTTGGTTACTCACAAATTTTTTAACTGTTTAAACGGAATATTTGCTTATTTTTATAACAAGCGGAATATTTACTATTTATATACCCAGCGGAATATTTACTATTTATATAACAAGCGGAATATTTATTATTTATATAACAAACGGAACACTTGCTATTTTTTAATAAATCGAATATTTTTCTATTTAAAGAAATATTTTTCCTGTATATTAAACGGGATTAACTTTTTTGAACTCCGTGGTATTTATTGTTGACGTTGAGATTTTGTTATATAGTGTTGGATAACTTTACACACTATAAAACAATAAACAGCATTTAAACAATAGCCGCTACTGAAAACATTTAATTTCAACTGCAGTGAAAAGAAACTCGTTGTAAATTGTAAGTATCAATCTTTTAGGGCAAGACAACGATATTATTTTTCAAGTAATCTAAAAGGTACTACTCCCATTAAAAATCCACAGACAATAATATCCCTTTTAGTCATATAAAGGATCTGCATTAACAACAAACAAAGAACATTTTACAGCAAGACGTAAGGCGGATACGCTATTGTTGTCACTCTATACACTAAAATCGAGGGATACATATAATAAAATTACTGTTTTAAAGCTCTACCAACTCTCAATTATATCATTGGTACTATATTTAAGGTGTAAAGTAAAAACAATTTCACAAGACCTTGCTTGTATAAGTGTATCCCATATACTATACGTAAAGTATACGTGGATTAAGTATACTTACATTTCTTATTAGACTGAATAACTACTTCAGTTTGTCATTTGTATCACTTGGGACATAAGGAGTAATGTTATAATGAAAAGACTTATAAGTACTTAATTGTCTTGTTTTAAAACATTTTGTGCAAAAAGCTTGTTTCGCTTAGTTTTAAATGTTGTATGCACCGTAATTACATTCCGTTTTATACTGCGATTCTGTAATACCAAAATTTTGGTAGTAATACAATTAATATTTGCAACACCACCGGACAGGTTTTTCACCACTTTTAGTTACAAAATAAAACCGATAATCCAAGTTATTTTTAAAAATTCACCATGCTTGTGTATACTTAAATGTAGTATAATAATATTTTAAATTAATTGTTATTTATTGTGAATTATACATTATCCGCCGCTATATATTCCGTTAATATTATTTCTCCCAATCTTTCAGCCTTTGCTGTATTAAATACACACTATTTTATTAAATGATCACTCTATTTTTTAAATATTTAATCGTTTGTATTACAAAGCTTATTAGTACATTAAAGGCATTTCCAGCCTTTATTTTGTGTGTGTGTATTCTAGTATTAGTATATATGTACTTGAGAGATCACAGGTGTGTTTTTTTGACTGACTTCACAATTGAAATAAGAGGCTTTGTGAACTTTGCACATGAGTATAATACCATGTTATATGTGTATATATAACTTGTGTATTATCACAAGATTGCATGACAGCAGTCCCTTACTGTCACTTCCCTTGCATGTATATGGTAGTATATATGTAATTATTATAGACCGGGGATCCACCGTGGACGAGAGTATAAGTTTAATTATATTGATCGTGTATACTACATAATATAAATTCATTGCATACATGTGTGTATACTTACGATTAGACCATGTAAGTAAATATCGTGTGAGTGTGACTGTTAAACAGTTTTACTATATGTAGTACATGTACTGCTTTTTATAGTTAGACTTTAATGTGAGGGATACCGAGTGGAGTCGTGTAACATTTCCGAAGGAGGGGTTTTCCCAAAATTTACGTCATCCTTCGTAGCTTCAGTTTTTTGTTGTCGAGTCTTCATTCATTTCTCCCCTTCGTGATATGTAATACTCTTCTTTCTTTCTCTCTCTCCCTCTCTCACTCCGTCTCTCTCTCTCTCTTTCGTTCTTTCTCCCGGTGCCTCTAAACACGCTACCCGGCGTGCCTCTGTGTGTGTGTGTGTCGCTCGATTCATAATATGAAATAGATTGAAAACCACTTTTCGTGCCGGGTGTGGACACCTTATATAGGCTTCAAGCAAGCTGCATGCAGCTCATGTGCCCTGTTGTATAGTATGGAGGCTCCCACCAGTCAATGTCCGCTATCACAATCGGCCTTTCACTATTATATTCCTCTTTCTTGTGTATTTTTGACGACTATTTTCAGCATAAATGCTATTACGCTAATGGACTCTCTCCTTTTTCATTTTCACAAAACATTTTCGAAACCCGCTACACTAAAAGCAGGACGATTGTGTACTAATCGTAAAAGTAGACGGATACAATAAAATTCGTTAAAGCCTCTATATATGTAGGGCTACACTACAAAGCATGGCAATATATTCTATTATTAATTGGACGGGCGGCTGTACCTTTGTTGCGTGAAGGCTTGTTATTTGTATCTATAGCAAACATTGGTAACAAACATTGACCCTTTAAGAAGGAAAAATGGAAGGCGGATGAGAGACAGCGAGGTTCCGATACAAAAATAAAATAGAAATTCCTTGATGCTAGCTGGAATTATATTTTACAGTTGCCGGGCTGGCTGTTGAAGGATTCTTTTGTCTTTCTTCCCTAATAAAGAACCCTCTTGGTTCCCTAATAAGCTTATCTACTTGGATTTTACTATTGGAGGCGTGTATTTATAACTCACTTATGTTAAGATTCATTTATACATAAGTTGATATTCAACGTTCTTTGTGGATTTTTTGATACAAATATTAAAGCTTCTGTGTATAGATTTCTAGGGATGAATATTCCAATTCCTTTATTTCGGTACTTTATATGTAAAGCATACAAACACGCGATGAATTCCTTTGTATGAAAATCCCTGTGGAATTGCCTTGTTTTACAGTAATCTTTCTTCTATCTCATTATTATACTTCCATTAAAACAAGATTCCTTTATGTATTAATCTCCTCAAATTAAGACTCCTTCTACTGTATTAAGATTCCTCGCTGTGCGTTCAAGTTCCCGTAAAAACAACTTTTTAAGAATGACGATAGGGTCATGCACCTTTTTGGATGTGCTACATATATATCATTGGTCGTCTTTTGGACAACGTGGACATTTGCAGGTGTCATTGCTTGTGTATGTATCTATACCTACATACATAGACTAACTAAATACATAACATCCCCAAGCTAAAAAGGGCTTCTATTTTACAGGTTTTTATTATTTTTAAGCTTAGGATACATTATACTTATACAATACTATAGTATTACATATTATTATATTAAATATATTATGCATACTCAGGCGTCCAGTCTCGTGTAAATACAGTAAGCGTAAAGTGTACTAGAGTCCTGTTAACTGTGCGGAATGACTGACCACCGTGGCCATTGAGGATTGCAGTCTAAATATTCGGATGAATGTCAATAACTTTCCTATGGACAGATATGTGGATCTGATAATAAATATGAAGTGTTACAATAATTATTATTTGTACTATACACATATACAGCTGCCATATAGTTGCAATACTCAATTAATTATTATTTCAGATATAACAATATGCATGCTATGTAATATATTCCTTAATGACATATTCTAAAACAAGGTATCATTTTTAGCTACGAGAAATAGTCCACACAAAGCTCAAGTGCAAGCATATATTTTATATTATCTATACATAATACATACCTCTATGCCTAAATGTCATTTTAGGATTTGCAGATCAAGTAAACGTTTTTCACAAAACTGCAGATCACATATTATGACATTGTTCAAAAGCATAGCAGCAACCTTTGCAGTCATTCTTGAGTACTCAAGCAAGAGAAGACATATATTAAAATTTACACGACAGGTTTTCGCAACTGAGAGCATTTTCGAATTTAATCTCTCTAACATTTTTCCATATTAAAGCTGATCCATTTCGTGTGGCCCGCACTATAATACAATATGTACTATATATGTACATACATAAAAATTCCAATTCACACGCTAGCCCTCCCCGCTCGGGACGTGTGAGCTTAAATTATAATAAAATAATTACTTAAAGGCATAAACTAGCACAGCACGAGAAGCTTGTGAGCCTGCTGTTGTTGTTAACAGTTTTGTATATGAATGATTAACATATCGTTCTTTTGTTATTCAATATTATCGTGTATTATATCACGCTGGACTGCAAAGGGATGTCTTTGTATAGTGCACTGCATACTCTGACGAGACACCAATTAAATTTTTTTTTACATATATGAGACAATTATTAAAATGACAAACGACAGACACCACTCTGTACTTTACCTTGACATTTTGATTTTGGATAACGTACGTGTAAATAACATAAATTTGCATGGCAGGAATAAGTACATCTCAAATGCATGTTAGTTTATCCATACGATTTAACGCCACACTTTAAATCATGCTACGCGCCGATATGTGCGCTGCCTTTGTAAGCTTCAGGCACAAACAGAGTTGCTCCGAGACAAATTAGCTTATATGTAGATATACATAATTAGATTGTTTTAAGAACTTTTAAAAATTGCAGGAAGCTTGCCTTGAAACTGAATTACAAAATAAGCTTATTATATTCTCCATGATTTAAGCTTATTATAATTTTTATATTTTTGAAAGTATTTAATAATTAATGTCAAGTATTTAAAATACATACTTGTGAATCTGTTTATTAATTACTTGGATTTTATCCGGATTTAATTTTTTATGGGTTTAATTTCATCGCCAACATATGAACAAAATGGTGTGCTAAGTAAGTATGGGAATTTCTTGTAGTAATTAAATGCTATTTAAAGGAGACAATTCGGCCTTGTCACCTTTCTCAAAGAATTGTCTACACACGCGTGCTGAAATAAACATATCATAAAATTCAGAAATTATAATTCCATGCACTGTGAATTACCAACAGTAATGTGTTACTATACTAGCTTGATGAAAAACCCGAGGTTTAATGACATTGGTAAATAGACATTATCTTGACCATATCTTATCGTGTTGCTCTTGATAAGAAAAAGATTTTTTGCATAATTACAAGCTGAAATCACACTATAGTTCTCTGCCAGGTTTTTCTAAGAATTTGTTATCCAAAGGGATGATTAGCGTACACTTTTGCTATTTTATTTTCCTGATTCCAACTGCAATAATTGGAATACAAGGTTAAGTAACTAATCTAATTGATTGCCATAAGCTTTCAATTGCAATAACAAGTAACAATCTTCATGGCATTTGCAAGAATTAATATTCTTAATTCCACATGTAAAAACAAACAGTTGCATGTTGCCTCACTCATACACGAGCCCATTTCATAATAATAAACTTTTGACCTCCGAAAGAATCTGAAGATATTCGTAATTATTTTTGCACTGCTCTTGCTCTCACATCTTTCATTTCGTACTGACGCACTTAATTAATTAAACGAAGATACATGGGAACTTCCTGTTGCTACTCCCCCTTGAATGACTAAAGTTAAACACATGGAGCAATGATACACGTGTGGGATATTCATGCATGGTCCATACTCTGGAATTTCTACTTGCAAGTTTAAAAAAATATTTCTCTCATCCTCTCGAAATTAATGCAAAAATGCATTTAATATGTAAAAAGTCCCTTGCATGCAGAAATATTATTATTTACCCAAATCATTACGTCGACGAAGGTCATTAATTTTGTGGAAATCGTGTTCAAGATACAAGATAAACAATTATGATATTATATACGTTATTGTACATATTAGATCTATGCATGGGGGTCATTGCTTATAGGATAACAGAGTAAACTTGCCTAAGCTGAAATCCAAACAAGTTTACTTACATGAGTATTTACGTGCATTAAAAATAAAAGTCACCGGAAGCCAAATCCAGGGAGACTCAAAATAAATAATAGAGACATAAAGTCAATACTGTCATTATAGAGATCACAGATGATGCGTAAAAAGTAAAGAAAAGTCAAGATCAGACAAACTTTCTTTTTGTCTACCTACCTCCATGTAATACATGCATATATACTTGTATGATGTATCTGTTCTTCTTACTATTACAGACAAAAAACTTGTTGTTATTTAGGCTTTTCAATTGCAGTCCATTGGCAGCATAATGATTCGATGGCAGGCATTTACAAGTATTACATACCTACTTCAGGTAGCGAGAGAGAGAGACAAAGATTATCACCCCTCATCATCATCATAGAATATCATAAACGATTAAGCTTATTTGCTTGGCCAAAATGTAATTTCTTTTGTAGCTACCTAAAAAGGTTTTACTTGTGAAGTGACGATGAGTAATAATACTCTTGGGGGAGTTACAAATGAGTTATTAAAATAGTATACAACAAGTATTGACACTTGGTAAAGGTAAGTACAGATATCTACATATGTGCAAACTTCTTTTAATAGCTCGTCATCGCCATCCAAAAGTAATCATTCTCAATGAGCTTTACTATAGTATAATACATTTACCTTGTATAGGTTAAAAATATTGGGAAACAGCTTATAAGTATACTATTAGTAATTATGCATAGGCTTTATTTTTCGTATGCAGGTAATATTGTTAGCAGGCATTAATACAATACTCGGTACTTTATAGGAAATTGTTCCTTCCTACTGTTCTCTGTTTTATAAACACATATTTTAGCATTGGTACAGAGTAGTAGACTTAGTATGGGTACTCGTGGATTTATCAACAACAAATGTTCTTAAGTATTCTTTTCGTATAGACAGAGTAACATGCGTGCTCACAGTATATGTCACTTATAGATATGTGAATTCCTATTATTATATGCATACATAGATACTTTACCTGCAAAATAATTATATTATTTGCTCATAATAAAGTCATAACTTCATAAGCACTATTTCTATACTTATAGGTATTATATTAATACATGTATAGAAAGAAATTCGGATGTCCGTGAAGATCTTCATGACACATGACAAAATTGATTTCGCTATGCTTGCATTTTCCTTTCAAGTGTCAATAATCCCCAAGGTTACGCTGTATTCCACAACAAGCAGATTCATCATCCATGAGTAATTATTAACTATTAACATTGAAGATGAATAGCTTTTATTAACATTGACCGTTTAGTAGATGCATTGTTAAGTAATAGGACTCACCTTTATTGATTACAAATTGTTTAAAACCCACCCATTGCTACATGCATACATATGTATACATATTACAAATTACAATAGAATTTACTGATATGAAGTGCGTCAGGTTGACTGTATCTGTATAAGATTCCATTGAACTATTGACTGTATTTTTTTCAAATTCCTTGATGTTTTCCATGATTGACAGTTTTGTCTTAAGCAATTGCCTGCGTACACATGGGTATTATCGAAATGTTCTAGCAGGTTTAGTAAAAGTAAACGTACAGATAAGTATCGCCTATCGTATCTCTGCTTTGGTAAATAAATTGCAACTTTTATACTAAAAAACTATTTTCCTAATATTCATGATTTTATTTTAAGCACCTAACATCTTGACCCCTCCCTGTCCATTCTTTCCATTAAATTCAGGGTCACATTTCTTACAAATTTCTTGTATTCTTTACATCTTATTAACTTTCTTTCCAAGTTTCCACAAGCTAGCATTTGTAAATTTATTCAAGCATTCAGTTATAACAGTTGCACCATGGGATCTGTTAGTTGCAATCGTATTTTTTAAATACACGGGTATTGGAATGAGATCAACATGAGAATGCACATATATTGCACATATAACTTTGGATCTTGAAACCTTGATCATCATGAGTCTAGAAATTTATTTTAAAATTGAACCACTGGATTTTCCGAGTTTTGCAGTGCGATTGTTTCCATCTACATAGTGCATTGTTCCTATCTATTGTATCTGCTCTAATTCATTGTTGTCGTGTAATTTATTTTTGGAGAAAAAATTCAGGGCTGATGGAGAAAAAATACAAGAAGAATAATAGTAAAAAAGCACTTGACAATATGAATGGAACTTGTTGCCTAAAGCTACTTCAGTATAGCTTTAGAAATAAATCTAGATTTTTTTGTTCCCTTTTGCAGCTGCCGTATGTACAAATACGGGGAATGGACATGCATACCCTATTTGCTATGTCTAAGTAATAGTTGTGTTCTTTGTGTTTTTTCTTTATTTGCAAGTTGTGTGTCTGTGTGTCGTCACGCTATTTTTGTATGCTTTTTAATACTGGCAATTATTTTAGCCACGAATATGACATCACGTTGATTAACCACATGTATAAAGGTATATAGATGCAAGCATCAAGCACTTTTGTTGTATCATACACTTGAAGAAGTTTACCTGTGATGTGACGCATAATACGAATGACACATTATTACGAGGAATGAGAACGGCTCAAGTGCTGACGTCTTGACAATTTGTTTAAAAGCGCAAGTACAATTTTTGGTTTGGTACAAAGGTTTTGTCATTAAGAAGACATTATTTTTCTATTCCCATAGGAGACACTTAAAATACGCAAATAATTATGACTCCAATAGCTATTAATACTAATAACCCTTTCAGGCAATTGATTACGTCAAAGCAAGCCAAAAATAATTACATAAGACACGTTCTCATGTCTACGATCCCATTTTTGCCTTAAAAATTGCAATAATAAGTGCAAATAATAATAATATTTCGATTTAAATATTTTTGCTTACATATGGAATTTCCATTTCCGTGGGAACTCTTATTATTATTCAATACTAGAATAAAAACAACTCTCCAGCTACCTGCAGGAAACATATTATGGATTTTATCGTTTCTAAAATGCAAATTGACGCATACGGATTAATGGAATTTCACTCGCTCAGATGTCCAGCTTTGAATGGAGCTACATATAATCAGATCCCCGGAAGGAATAAAAATAATCACGAATTTCATGTGCTATTTTTTGTAATTAGCACACAATCCTTTTGACTTGCTCTTGGTATTGAGTGAGTGGTTAACTTTGGAGGTTTTCATCACCTTCGCCGGATTTCCTTTCAATAGGACACTTTATTAGGTCGCCTTGTCCATTGTCAGCATCATCAGTGTGCGAAGAAAATGAGTCTTGGGGCAAAACCGTTCCATTGTATTAATTACAGGGACTCTGAAAGCAAATGACATTCATTAAATTCAATTATATATATATTTCCTATCTTATATAGATCTACATGTGTATATATGATTTTTGTACATATTGTATTATTTGTAAGTAACTAGTGTAAATGAAGTACATTGAACATGAACAACATTCACCCTTGGATAAACTACTTTCGCAAAGTCTCGTTAGTAAATCAATCTAAAAATATGTACAAAAATAAATTATTTTTAATACCATCAAGACCTTTAATTGAAATACTTCGTTTAACTATAATGATTCGCAATTTATTATTTTTATTGTCCAACTATTCAACTACCTCAATAAATGGCTAAGCTACTGGTAGTAGCTTATTTAAAGTGACCATTTTTTTAAAACTAGAAAAAGTACCTTTTGTATGTTTCCTTATGTATTGTGATGATGCTGTTCTTCATTCTCGCGCTCAAGTCCCGAGACTGGAATCGCAGTGGTGCATACCGTTTTCAAACGGATACGTTATTTTGCCTTTAGTTTATTTTAAAAGTATACGGTAATCGATATCGTTATCGGTATTCAGTTAATGCGTTATACGTTACTGTTATCATACGGATATTGGTCCTTTTTCATAAGGTTATAAAGCGATATAACCGGGTATTTAATGTTATTTTTTTACTAAATTGCTATAAAGTACAAAACTAATGTAATACACTGCAGTAATCTATAAACGGTAAGATATAATGCACATTTATATACAAACCAACAATAGAAACAAATTAAGTTCTACTCAAATAGCACCAAAATGGCTAACATCCGTTCGTACGTGAAAATAAAATACTCGTCTGATAAAATAATTATCTGATTTTTTAACCCACCTTAGGTAAGGAAATTGAATCTTTTGTATACACGTGTGAGAAAATCTACAACTTTTTAAATAATTAAATTAAACAATTTTCCAACGGTGTGCATTTAAAATCACACTTTAAATATCTTATTCTTTCCTTAGTCAATCATGTAGGTGTCATGCAATGCATGAGCAGTATGTTATTATATTCAAACCGATTTTAAAACGAGTTTTTAACATTCGTGACAAATTGTAACAACCAATTCATTGGAATATAACAAACATAAACTAATCTCCTTGAATCCGTTGTCGTTACGGATATCGTTATTTTATGAACTTTAAACCGTTCTCGTTATTGGTTATCGGTATTCATCATAACGTTATCGGTTATCGTTATATATCCGTTTGACGATGCATATCGGTATTATCCGATATTTTATAACGTTGTGTACAACGGTATGCACCACTGGATTGGAGTACGAGATATATACATAACCGGTTTTTATTACTCTTGTCATAATTTGAAATTTCTACCGTTTCAGTAAAAAATTCAATTATTATTGCACGAATCTACTGGCATTTGTCTCACTATGTGCATAAAATGTTGCATGCTGCCGAATTATTTTTCAAATATTCTTCGAGATTTTTTAATTTAATTTCTAATTCTTCGACTTTTTATTATCATATTATATCATATATGATTATATTATGGCGTAATGTTCACGCTGGGATTTCTTCGTAATCCTGCCGGTGACCGTCCGTCCATCATCCCCAGTGAAGAGCTAAGAACAAGCACAAGGAGGGGCTATCTTTTCAGGTCCATAAGATTCAGAATGTTTACTGGATATTAGCTTACTTACAGCGATCGCCCTATTATAACTTGTTTATACGGTTGAAGTTAGACTTCTTAAAAACGGTAAATACATGCTGTGTATGCTTAAAAATTATATTGATTTATAACTTAATAATAATATTGATTCTTGCAGGCCAAATTTGGCGCGCATGTTGCAGAAAGATTTTGCAGCAATTCATATGAACAACATGAAGGGAAGAAATCTAGAAGAGATATTTGCGAACGATATACAATATAATGTATTACTATTCGGGAATACAACCCGGTGAGTGGATTTGTTAGCAAATTGTATTCAAATCCATCCGTATTACGATACGATGCTGTCAACCCTGTTACGGATTTGTATAAAGATATCTTGTTGCCTTAAAGGTAGATAGATATATTTCCAACAAAATTTTGTAATGCTGTGAATTTTTCCTCAGATTTTTGCATCGCTCGCCTAGGTCATTGCTAGTCCAGGATTCGTTGTTTTGGTGGACTTCATAAATTTCAAGTTTTCTTTGGCCCTCACATTTAAGCCGGCGTGTAAAAATGTGTATTCAGAAGTATTGTATTAACTCTTGTAATGTTGAGTTTTGCAAGACGATTTATACTAAAATATTTTGCTTGGCTTATTTTCATAAACCTTACCGTGCACAACACCCGCTAGATTTTTCTTGATGCCGTCCCTTAAAGAATACCAAGGTGTCCCTGCATACAAAATTTCATTTCGGACGTTGTTCCCTTTCCGGAAGTATTTCACTAACAAAATATTAAGCTCAAAATTCCATTATATGCTATATGTCACCTTTTCACACCTTTAAACCGTCTAGAGCCATATGTTATCTCAATTCCCCCGAGGCCCCGACACATGTTGATAAAATTTTGCTGCTTCCTTCTATAGCTGGCTGAACGGAGTACATTAATATTTTAGATAATCTCTAAATTGTTATAAAATAAATTAAAAAATAATAGTAAAACTCAATTAACAAGAAAATAAGAACAAAATAATATAGGATTACTAAACAAATAAAATTATTGAACACTTTATATAAAATAAAAATATAATATGTAAATGAAAAAAAATATTTATGTAAATGTGCATTTTTATTGATTTGTATTGTATCAAAAATAAACATTAATATAATACAAAAATTGATACAAAAATTGATACAAGAATTGATACAAAAATTGATACAAAAATTGATACAAAAATTGATA